>JANIHY010000210.1:42380247-42394350 GCA_027479065.1 Erythroxylum brevipes
AATTAAGAACCCAGCAAGATAGTAAGCACAAGGCTTCAGAATTTCAATAGTTAAGCAGTTGGGTCTCGAGATCCGACGTCGATGGTATCCAAGCAAGTGTGATAAGTATAAGTTCCATGTAGTTGGGTCTCGGATCCAAAAGTTGGGGTCCGATCTCCAGGTCGGGTTCCAACACAAAGCATTTCCCACAACTGTGGGAAGGTGCCATATAAGTCCCAGGTTCACTCACCTATAACCTTCATTTTGTTTCCAAATTTAACTCCTTTATACTCCATCCAATGCACCTTTACGAAAGTCCATCAATTTCACTTCAATTCTACCTTATTCATGCTTCAATTCCTTATCAAATTCATGTCCAAATCCAATTCAAAAATCATTCATTAGGCAACTCACAAATCATTATCTTTCATACGTCGAAACTAAAACATAATTTGCTATACAAGGATTAATTTTCCATCACTCATTTATCATCATCTTAGCACACATTCCATTCCAATTCAGTCATCATAGAACTTGTATTAATACATGCTATGAATTTTAGAATTCCCTTACCTACTTAACTTCAAATTCCAACTCCAAAAAACTAACTAATCTAGCCCTTCCAAGTAACCAACACACATCCAAGATCAAGGTGCAAATCTTAGCACCAAAAAGACAGCATAGAAGATAACAAGATCTAGCTTCCTTGATGCAGCATCTTGTAAAGATTCTAAGTGATGATGATCCAAATCAAGCAAAAATTCTTGAAGGGACACATGTCCTTCCATGAGGTTACCAACATGGCAAACATAGGAGTGAGCCACTTGCCTTCTTATCATATTGCCAAATGCCATAACTCAATTAAGCCACTTGTAACTCAACCAATGCTACCAAATGTCAATGCACTAGCTATGCCAAATGTCACTAACTCATAGGATTAGTCATCTAATTTTTCATGTACCAACTTGTCTTGACACTTGACACTTTCCTAGTAAAAATGTAAATTTTAGTACTTCAATTTCCTAATGATACCACAAGTAATTAATTATGGTTCATCAAACCAAAATTCAAGATCAAACCAAAATTCAAAACATATATAACTTTCAATCATGTCACAAATTTAACACCTATCATGTAACATTTAAACTAGGGTATAATTTAGGGCCTTACAATCTTCTCACAAGTCAAGGCCAAAGTTTTGTGGTAGAATTCTTATTCAATCTATTTAGTGCCTCAAAAAATTCTTTTATTATTCTTATTATATATATGTTATATATTATAAAGTAAAAAGTCATTTTGAGTATAGTTAGACTATCCTTTCTGAAAATATAAATCTTATAAAACTAATTCAATATTCCACTCCAAGTTCCCTAATCTGCATTAAAAAAATATCATGTGTCATAATACAGCATGAAAAGATTATTTTAATAAATAAAATTTATAGTTTCATCTTCTATGTCGCATAATGCATAAAAATCATCTAGAATATTAAACTTTATCTTATCCTTAGTTCTTAATCTCTTCAATAATACCAACATAAGATAAATAATATTTTAGAATATTAATTAACTTGTACTAGGATACTTTATGCTGAATCATATTTTTTTCTCTACCTTTATTCGAATTTAGTATTGACATCCTATTTTTTATTTATAAAACGTGTTTACAAGTATGAAGTGGCCATCTTTAATTCTCTTCATCTATAATTACGTCCACTTTAGTGGGCCCAAGAAATGAAGCTTTAAGGAGTTGTAGTTATACAAAAGATTAAGGAGTTGTAGTTATACGAAAGAAAAGGTAGACACCTATGCTAGATTTCATATCAAAATCATATGTTTCTACCATTTCTAAATTCTTTATGCACTTATTTTCTCAACTTCAATGTTTTCTTAAGGGTCTAATGTGTATTGGTTTTAGGTTGAACTTTCTAGAAGCTTTGGATCATTTAAGAAAATAAATATGAATCCATATCACCTATTGTGACTTCCTGTTAATCAATACTTTTGTTAGTCTTTAATAGTACCCAAGAGGGTAGAGGTCAACTGGATATTTATAAAATTTAACAAATTTTCTAATCAATGTACTCAATTAATATGAGAAAATTACTCAATATATTTTAATCAAACAATTGCATAATAATTTAAAAAGGACGAGAGAATGTAAACTGATTTATAGTGGTTCAAGAAACAACCTTTGTTTACATCTACTCCTAAGACTCTTTTCAGAGTTCCACTATAATTTTTGTTTCAAGGTGAAGAATAATGTTTTTGCAATCTTTCTTGATAGAGGAACTCTTATTACAATCTTCTTCTAAGTTGAAAAGGAAACTCAATCTCACCTGGATCACCCTGAAGTATAATAATATAATGCCTTAACTAAAATTTATAACTTAAAATACCCCACTTTATCACATGATAATTCCAAAGAGGTTCACTTACACAAATATGAAATAATGATGCTAAAATAATCAAAGAATGCATGAAGATGTGTGTAAAATACACCTAAATGCTTCTTCGTAACTAATGAGAAAACATTTAACGATAATATTTTGGGACCATGCTTAGCCATTAGAACTAAGGACTAGCTATTATATTAGCTATATGTAGTGCACTAATCGACCAATAAGTATTAAAGGAACGAAATTCACTAATGGTTGGAGCATTGGTCGACTAGTAGGCATATTGATTAACTAACATGACACATCGGTTGACGAATACATCAACCAATGTTACAAAACACTCATGACATGTTAAATTTAACAATGTTAACCTATATTGATCAATCACTAACTCATATAAGTTCACTAATTAGCCCAAAAATATGATTTCAGCATCTTCAAATGGTCAAAACTAATTTATTTAATCTAATCATGGTTTAACAATTCTCATAATATTCCTTAAAGAGTGTTTGAAAGATCAACATGTTTTCTATTAAAAAAAATCTTCGACGCCTCTTGATTAATGTAAGGACTGATGTAATGAAGTGAAATGAAATGTTTATGCACGGTGTGCCTTTTAGAGCATCAAATTAACAAAGTGAGATTATAATTAATAGTAAAAACTTAAGAACAACCTTAATAAGTCATAATCTTCTTATGCTTTTTTAGTTTGATCTTCATTTCAACAACTGTAAACTTTAACTTCTTTTTGTCAACTTTATAACTGTCCTTTTAATTTTATGACTTCATTCTATTCTTGTATTTATTCTTTTCAAAATAATAAATTCATTAATAGTAATTATATTTTTTTATCAACAAAACATTGATTAGAACTTCCTTTGGTTCAATAATCTCCCCTTTTTTGATAATGAAAAAATATTTTGTGATATTAAAAAACAATATTAAAGAAATATCCATACAAAATGATATCATAACTCAGACATAACACATAAAGTGCAAGAAATAAAAAAATTACAAAACAACTACTCCCCCTTAAATTTCATTAATCCCTTTCAATGTCATCACTTTCCTTAAATCTAATATCACAAATCTCCTCTAAGCTAACTTAGTTAAAAAGATGAAGTTGATTTAGATCAGCAAAATTTCTAATTACAAAGTGCTATTGAATATTTAAATAGTCAAAATAAAAATTCAATCTCGATAGAAACACCCAAAAAGTGTCTAATTTGAAAAATTACCAATTTCATTACTGTTCCTAAGTTGAGGGGTTCAATTAAAGTAAAAAAGACAAGTTTTGATTGAAATTAGAGGTTAAAATTGTAACAAATATAAGTATAATTGTTATCAATGATAAATTTCATAAAAGAATGTATAATTTTGAAAGCTCCAAATATTAAAAATAAAAACATAATGTGCTCAAAATACCAAAATTGAGAAAAATTAAAGATGTATTAAAATAATTGAAAGGGAAACAACCTTAACTCCTTTTATAATTTAACCATGAAGTATTTTTTGAAAAGATATCTTTTAATTAAGAAAAATAAAACCCCCAAATTTGAAACCCAAAAATAAATAAATTTCAATTTGAGCAATTTGACGGCAATTTTATGAAATGACGGATTATATTTTTCAAGGAGTAGAGTGAAGTATTTAGGATTTAGAAGATGTAAACATAAAATAGAAGAATATAAGGAGAGAAGTACAAAGATTAAAGACTGGTTAACCAGTGGAGTATAATGGTTGATTATGGCTGTTTGGTTAACTAGTAAGTGTAACCAAACTCTCCTAAAACTCTAGAGATTAAAAAGGAGTCGCAGAATTAGGAATATTGGTCAATCATTAAAAGATACTAGTTGACTAGTATGGCTATTTAGGTGATTAGATCATGAACATATAGTAGGAAAAGGGAAAATTGTAATTTTGGGTACATTGGTTGACCACACTAGGATATTGGTTGACTAATATGTTCTAAATGTTAGAAAACATCATCAAAACTTGAAGAAAAACTATTAAAACATATATCAACCAAGTAAATATAAAAAAATGAGAAAAATCATAGCCTTATTTAGAATAAATGCTATCAAACATAACTAATTTTCTTGTAATTGTGCAAGATTTATCCTTATTCAAAAGTTTAGAGAAATAACTACTTAATTAATGTAAATTCTTATTTAGTGTCCTCATTTTGTACAATAATATTTAAGTTTTATGTAATAAATTTCAGATTATACATTAAAAAAATGATGAATTCCTTTATCATAATGCAGAGACAAATAATCATCACTAAGGACTTAGACTCAAATTGACAAACAAGTTCACATTTTTTTAAATTATGAACTAATAATTATCTCATGTTGAACATTATTTATGAGAGATTTAAATGACAATTCGTCTTAAGTTTATAATCCATTAGAGGCTCCTTATCCTTCTCATCTCTTTAACTTGGATCAATAATAATCTTTTTTGAAATCTCTTTGGTAGCTAAATTCTCCACATCCCATAACAACATTTTCTAAACTTTCATAGACGCAAAAAGGTTAGATTCATCTTGATAAAATGTGTAAAATCCTTAATAATACTCAATTCAGTTAGCACCATATCTACTATATACCATTTGCTCTTTGTTTTCTAATAACCTTACGAACCAAGGAAATCAAGGTGTTTAGAAACCTAAATAAGTTCGGTTCCTTATATGTTAAGATCCTTCTTTTTTTAAACCCACACTTTCAAGGTTTTTCTTGACATTCTTTATTTAAGAAAATAAGATCCATCAACATGTCTATACTTACCACAAAAAATTACATACCATGTTATGTTAGTGATGATGATGCATATATGCATTTCTTGGACTTCTTTATGTGTTTACATAATATGGAATCTTACTTTTGATATTAAAGTTATTAAATCTTCTCCTAGGGTAGTAAATTTCCTATGATTATATATGTGATGCCTAGTATGAATCAAAGCTTGACATATGCTTCTTTAAGTCCTAAAAAATGTGTGAGTGGATTTGTATATTTGTATATAAGTTATACATGTTCTTCCCTTAATAATATTTAACTCTATACCTAGGTTTTAAGACATATATAAAAGTATTATGCTTGCTTCGGGGATTAGTACTAGGGAATGTGGAATTTTAGGATTAGTCCTAATGGATGTGGAATGCTCAAGAATTGGATATGGATGCTTGATAATCAATTTTTAAATTAGGTAGTGGTTTTTCACTATACAAATATTTTCCTTTGACAAATGCAACTTTAGAATTGCCTTTACTTTTAGGGTTATATCATATTTCATGCCTATCATTAGAATTCTTTTATGCTCCTAGCATGTTTTCAAGTTTTTCACTCCCTTTATTAAACTTGAACGGTGAGCCCGTGAGGGAATCTATCTTCATTTTCAATGTTTCATTTTCATGTTGTATTGCATATAAGTCATGATTGTCTAAAATTATGATTGTCTTTAATGATTACAATTCTAGATGCTTTAATTATGTTAACAACGTTAACAAGTTGTGGTTGTGAGGAAAGTCGTAACCTCTCTGTTTTAGGCTGATAGTACAATTATAATAGGAAAGACTATCTGTGCGTAAATCATGGGAATGTGAGTAAATCATGGGATAACGACTATATCCCATAATTTACTCTATCATGTTATCACATCCTTAACACTATCATATCCTTAACACCCCCTTCAGTTAGAACGTAAATATTAATCATACCCAGCTTGTTAGATATATAATCAACCCGATTCCCAACTAATGGTTTAATATAGATAATGCTAATTGTTCTCCAGTTCTCACATGACTTAATGAAATAAAAATTTGTTGAATTTTTTCTCTGATAAAATGCCAATCAACTTCGATGTGCTTAGCTTACTCATGAAAAACAATATTCTTTGCAAAGTGAAGAGCAGCTTGATTATCACACCATAGCTCCACTAGACTTATGTAAACAATGCCTATCTCATCAAGTAATTGTCTTAGCCACATTAACTCACATATGGCTTGTGACATAGCCCTGTATTTTGATTTAACATTTGATCTAGCTACCACCATTTGTTTCTTACTCTTCCAAGAGATATCCAGATGGTTTTGCTGCTCACTTAAAGGCTCAGTTAGTGGTTAAAGGTTAGTTTCCAAAATTTCTTCTATTTGTCTACTTATTTCTTTAGCTGCATCTTCCTATTGGCCATTAATCCTACTTGATGTCAAGAATGGTGAGCTGCAAGAGGAGGTTTTTATAGAGCAACCACCTAGTTTTGTTACTCAGGGGGAGTACTGATTAGTGCTTAATTGATTATGAAATTATTCCATAATACTTAGCGATTATTGACATGAAAATGCTTAAGATACTTACTTTAATTCATATATGGTTTTAGGTACAATTTGAAAGCAAATAAATTAACGTGAGTCGAAAGTACTACATTTGGGTTTTTTTTTTAAGATTAATTTTTACTTGTCTTCATAAGCAAAAAGAAGAAAATTAAAAGACAAGAAAAATGGAACAAAAAGAAGAAGAAAATTTTAAAAGCAAGTAGTTGGAAAAAGAGACAAAAATGACAATGCAAGATGAAGAAAATGCAGTGCAGGAGGACAAGGCAGAAATGACAGTGCAACATATTGAACGTTTGTGTTCAACGCAGACATTTGCGTTCTATGTTGCATTTTACTTAAAACACACAAAGTAGATAACGAGTTGCAAGGGTTTTTGGGAGTAAACAGTGCCCGTGGACCAAAGCAGATAGGCGTGAAAGGAGGAGTGTATAGAGAGGTTTGGTACAGAGTGGGTTGCGGCTTACTGGTTGAGAAAAATTGGAGAAGAGTTGTGGCAGTAGAGAGGGCTGCATAATAAGGCAGTGAAGGAGAACCGAAGGGTCTTCGATGGGGCTACAATATAAGGCTGAAGCATTTTTTTGTGAAAGACTCATAAATGGCTAGATGTCCCAACTCCAGTCCGGAGGTAACATTGATGCCGACGACTCGGGTTAAGTATTTTTTATTTTGTTATTTCTTTCTCTCATTAGAAATTGATTATGTTATCCTATGTTAATTGATTTGGGTATTGTTTATGGATAATCGGATTTTCATTATTTTTTGGTTATTTGGGTATGAACCTATTAGGTATTGTGAAAAGATGATTTTAATGTGTTCATTGAATCGTTTAATTGCAAAACCATTACAAGAATTTTGATATAATCCGTAATTGTTATGTTTAAATTCATGTGTAGCGACTAATGATTCTTAATCATTAGAGATAACATGACCTAGGTTAAATGACGCATTGTATGTGATTGTTATTTTGATTAATCAGTTTTCCTAATTCATAATGCTACTACGTAATTAAATCTATAGATTGTATCCTAGGTTATTCAGTAATTAGGTTTAATTAACAATCGTATCTTAAGTAAACAAAACCTATGGGAAAACTCGGGTTAATTATTAGCCTACGATTAATAGTTGCTAGGAGAGGTTTGAGAATAACAAATTAATGAAATATGTTTAGTTAGGATGTAGGCTGAGATTGAACTAAAGAATTGGGTCCCTATCGAATTCCCCATGTTTATAATTTTTTACATGTTTTCTTTAATTTGTTTTTATTTGTTAGTTTCATTTTATTTTCTTCTTTCAAAAACAAAATTCCTATTAAACCTAAACACCGGCTAATTTCATTTTATAAACTTTAAACACACTCTTTGTGAGATCAACCTAGACTCACCACTGCTATAGTAAAAGGTCTAGTTATTTTATTTTCACTAGCATAATGATGCGTAGTCAAGTACTAAAGTGTGCAAATTGAAAAAGTATCTATATGGTTTAAAGCAATCATCACGAGCATGGTTTGGGAGATTAAGTGAAGTTGTTATCAACTTTGGCTTAAAGAGAAGCCATTATGATCATTCTTTATTTCAGAAAAAGATAAATGAAGGATTGATATTGGTCTATGTGGATGATATAATTATCACAGGTACTAATGAATTAGGCATCATTTACATAAGTATAATGGAGCTATGGTGTGATAATCAAGCCACTCTTCACATTGCTAAGAATCCTGTTTTTGAGAATCAAGCTTTGATACCATGTTAACAATGTTAACAAGTAGTGGTTGTGAGAAAAGTATATATATAATAAATAGTTACAATTATAATAGGAAAGAGTATCTATGAATAAATCATGGGATAACTACTCTATCACGTTATCACATCCTTAACATTATCATATCCTTAACAAATTCTATGTAAATCACTTTTCATATTTACATTCTCATTGATGCATGCATCTAACTATTTTTGAACTTCTTTGAGTTTTAAAGATATTTTCTTCTTTTTCTTACTCTTGATTTCTAAACTTTCAACTGATTCATCACATGTCAAATCAATATCAATATTATTATCATTATAATTATTATAAGAATTAGAGATGGATATCACCTCATTATTTTCCATAGTGATAGAGCATATATAAACTATCACTTCTTCTTAATGCTCACTTTTAAATTCACTTGTTTCATCCCTAGTTGATGTTTTTAGTGTTTTCTTCTTGTTCTTCTTCTCCTTTCAATTTCTCTCATACTCCTCATTATCTTTAAGTAGAGGACATTGTGACTTTATATGAACATGCTGTCTAAATTTAAAGCCAATAATGTTAGAGAGTTTATGTTTTAAATCACGTTTACCTTCCTTGAAGTCTTTTTTAAAATATTTTTAAGAATTTCTTAAATTTTCTAGTGATTAAGGCAATGTCTTCTTCATCACTTTCACTAGTTAATGTCTCATCCTCCTATGTAGTTCTCCTTTGAGGATATGAATGATAACTTTTGTTTTTGGGAGTTTCATTTCTTTTTTTCTCTTGGAGCTTCATTTTTTATATGAAGAGCAATCTAATAAGTTCCTCCAATGGCAGTATTGTTAGGTGTTTGACTTCTTATATAGCAATCACTTTATCTTCCTTTATCTTTTGAAGTGACTTAAACAATTTGTTACAATTTCATCATTGGTATAGGTATTTCCAAGACCTTTGAGATCATTAATACAATCAATAAATATAGTATACATACTAGCTATGGTTTCATCACACTTCATTTGAAATAATTTATATTGATGTGTTAGTATGCTTACTTTGCTCTCTTTTACTATATTGGTTCCCTCATATATAACTTATAAAGTATGCCAAATTTCGTGAGCCTTCTAACCCGTAGAGATCTTATTGGATTTGTTTTTTTTGGAAAAGTAAAATTAAATATATAGATAAAGAAATCAATTAAAAGAAGTTAAAATTGGGATTCTCTATAAATACTCCATAGAACTCTATAGACACTGCATTTAATATGAAAATATTAGGAGAATGAATTAAGTTACAATAGACTTAAAGGTCTTAGACTCTAAATTTTTTTTCTAGTTTTTTACTGTATTTTCTTACAGTCTAATTGATGATAACTTGCTCCCTTGTGCTTGCTTTCGTTATTTCTATAAGAGTGGTCAGGCTTCTGGCCTTCCCTGTAAATCTTCTGATATTTTTTCCCTTCCAGATCTCTTTAAAACAGGCTTTTATTACCAACATGTATACTTCCTTATCTTGCTTAGAGTGAGGAGTCTCCCAAGCAATACAAAAGCAAATCCAAGGGAGAATATTAAAGCTGTCATACTTAGGAGTGGGAAAGAGTTAGAAGAATCAGCAAAAAAACGAGTTGAATCCTATTGTGTAGAAAATCAAGAGAAGAATAAAAAAGATGAAGAGAAAAATGAGAACCCTCCCTAGGTTCCTCCTCTGCCATACCCACTAACAATTCCATTCCCATAAAGACTTCATAAGAATAAATTGGATGTACAATTTGCAACGTTCTCAGAGAAACTGAAGACTTTACAAATGAACTTGTCTTTTACAGAGGCATTAGAACATATGCCCAAGTATACGAAGTTCCTTAAACATATATTATCAAACAAGCATACATAGGAAGATAACCAAATAGTTGCATTAATGAAAAGTTGTCGTTCCATCATCACCAACTATAAGCCTTCCAAATTGAAGGACCTAGGGAGCTTTAAGATACTTTGTGTCATTGGTGATTTAGAATTTATAAAATATTTATATGGCTTAGGCATAAGCATCATCCTTATGCCTTTTTCAATTTTTAGGAAACTAGTGCTAGGTGATATAAAACCAATTTCAATGCTTATTTAGTTGGCAAATCAATCAATCAAAGAATGTCATCGTTAAGGTGGAAAATTTAATTATTCCTATGGACTTCATGGTATTAGATTTTGAAGAGAGTAGGAATTGTCCAGTCATTTTTAAAAGGCTATTATAAATACTGGAAAAGCTCTAATTGATGTTCATCAAGGTATTTATAAAGGTAAACTGATAGTTCGAATTAGGGATGACCATGTAAGTTTAACATGAATAAATTCTTGATGAATCCAAAAGAAAGCAACTTTTATATGAAGATAGATATTATGGATGAAAGTGTCAAAGAGTAAGGGGAGAGCTACATGAAGAAGAAAGTTCTAAGAAAGATAAAAGTGGAGAAAAAAGAGAGACCAAGGAGTCAAGTTTTGCAACACATTGAGACATTTTAGTGATAACAGAAGCACCCGTACCACCCTTCATTAAGAAGCCACCAATTCTTGAGTTAAAGCCTTTACCTACACACCTTAGGTATACCTTTGCAGATGAGGGACAAACCTTACTCTTCATTATCTTAAACCAACTAGATGGTGAATAAGAGAGTAAGGTGGTCAAGATCATTAAAAATCAGATGAAGGCCACGGGATGGTAAATATCTGTCTTACAAGGTATAAATCCTAATGTGGTTATAAATGGGATCAACCTTAAAGAGGGAAGTGAAGAAATGATGGAATGAAAATGAAGATTAAATCTTTATATGAAAGAAGTGGTCAAGAAAGAGGTAGTTAAGCTATTATATGTGGTATCATATACTTGATTTCAGATAGTGAGTGGATCAGCCCAGTGTAATATGTACCTAAGAAAGGAGGTATGATAGTAATAGAGAGTGAAAGTGGCGAGATGATTTCCACTTGAACAGTTATAGAATGGAGAGTGTGTATTAACTATTGAAAGCTCAATAAACTGATTAAAAAGGAACATTTTCCTCTTCCCTTTGTGGACCAAATGATAGAAACGGTGGCTAGCTATGCATTCTACTATTTCTTAGATAGATATTTAGGTTATAATCAAAATTTATCTTTCTGAATGATCAGGAAAAGACCACTTTTATGTGTCCTTATAGAACATTTGCCTATAGACAAATGCTTTTTAGGTTATACAATTCTCTAGCAACATTTCAAAGGTGTATGATGGATATCTTCGCAGATATATTGAGGACATAATGGAAATTTTATAGAAAAAATTATAAAAATTTCCATTATTGGAGACTCTTTTGAGCATTGTTTGAAAATTTTGGATAAAGTTCTTTAAAAATGGGAATAATCACACTTGGTTCTAAACTAGAAAAATGTCACTTTATGGTGCATGAAGGATTAGTATTGGGACATAAGATATTGAGCCAAGGTATTGAAATTGATAGAGCCAATACAGAGGTCATTGAGAAGTTTCCACCACCTATCAAAGTTAAGGACGTTTGAGCATTTCTAAAAAATGTAGAATCCTCAATAATTGCTAGATCTATCACAAATCTATTATTCAAAGATGTTTTTTTTTTCATTTTTTATGATACTTGTTTATCTACATTTAATAGATTAAAGAAGGCACTAATTTTACCATTGATCTTAATGTCATCGGGTTGATCATTACTGTTTAAAGTCATATGCGATATTAACAACCAAATTGTAGGTTGTGTAGGAACAATGAAAGGAAAAATAGCATAATGCAGTTTACTACGCAAGAAAAAAAATGGGGCCCTATCTCAATTACACCACCACTAAAAAGGAGTTAATAGCAATGGTGTTTGCACATGCAAGTTTTAGTCTTACCTTTTGGGTTCAAGCGTGATCATTTTAATAGATCACGCAATGCTTAAATATCTCTTTGCCAAGAAAGACATAAAACTGAGGCTCGTTCAATAGGTATTATTTTTATGAGAATTTGATATTGAGATTAGAGACAATAAGGGAGTAGAAAATGTGGTAACTGACTACTTATCACATTTTGAAAGAGGGGAATTTTAGTGAAGTGATAGCATAATTGAATGATTCTCTAGTGAAACCTTGATGTTGCTAAACCACCTTATGGTACTGTGGTATACTGATATAACAACCTATGTTGTAGGTGGTATCCTACCTTTCGATTTGTTTATGTTGGGCATTACTGAGCAAAAACGACTATGTCACAAGTCTTAGAATATAGTTTTTATTGGCCGAGTTTGTTCAAAGATGCTTGGGAGTTTGTGTCATAATGGGATAGATGCCAAAGAGTGGGAATATATCAAAGAGAGATAAAATGCCATTTTCTTAACATTTTGGAAGTGAAAGTGTTAAGATGCATGGGGACTGGACTTTATAGGATCATTTTTATTGTCCATAAGAAGCACATATATTTTAGTCTGAGTGGAATATGTTGCAAAATGGGCTAAAGCAATGGTAACTCTAATAAATGATGGAAAAGTGGTGCAGAAACTTATTAAGAGATATATTCAATCAATATGTAATGCTATAAGCCATAATTAGCGATGAAAAGCACATTTTTGCAATAAATCATTCGATGCTTTTCTAAGAAGATATGGCGTTTTCCATCTTGTTACCACTCCGTAACACCTACAAATAAGTGGACAAGTGGGGATCATTAATTGAGAGCTTAAAAGAATATTGGAGAAGACGGTAAGTGATAGTTGTAGATTGCATAATGTTTAGTGGGTAGTTTAGGATTTGTTTAATTATTAAACTAAATGATTAGTGCAAGTTTAGGTTCAGATTTTGCTATTTTGTTAAATATTTATGTCTTGAGTGTTTTGTGGACTAGAGCACGTGTTTGACCTTTAATTTATGTTTTTCAAGTGCCTTGACATGTTTCCTAGTGTTCAAGGCAAATATAAAAGAATGGAGATTCATAGAAAACTTGGAGCCAACCTAGGCCCACAAATGCACGATTGTGACAGAAGTACATGCAAGGATCCACAATTGTAACATAAAGGGAAATAAGTGTAGGAAAATTCCGGTGTGAGCATCACATGCCCACGGTGCGCAAAACAAAAATTTTTGTTCCGGGACCTTCCCGAAAGCCATGATCCATGTGTCTATACAACAAACTCAAACCATAACGGCCAAAGGAGACCGTCTCTAACGATATCCATGCAGAGATCGGAGAACCTAACCGGGACAAACCCTTTGACCTGGGAATAGCTAGAACAAAGTAAAGAGTGCTAGCTCTTACCTTTGTCCTTGGAGAGCTTGAATCAACGATGAAGAGGAGAAACTTGGAGAAGAGCTTGAAGATGATCGATGATGAAGATAGCTTGAGAGAAACTCTTTCTTTTCAAACCTTTCTTCCTCCTTCAAGCCAACGATGATCATAAGCAAGGAGAAGAAACTCTTTTATTTTCTTCTTTTAAGCCAAAAGCAACGATCATCCCTCTTCATCCTTTCAATTTTGTCTTCTTGCAATTAAATGCTTTTGATGACTAAGCATATATAAGGAAGCTTCTAATGCTCCTTCTCCTCTCCTTCCACGTTTACACACACACACACACACACACACACACACACAGATATATATATATATATATATTAATTCTTTAATTAATTAATCATATATA
>JANIHY010000210.1:42449978-42462615 GCA_027479065.1 Erythroxylum brevipes
AAAATTATATATTATATAAAATAATATAGATTAAAAACATCACAAATAATTATAATTATAACATTTAGTTAAAATATGTATTAAAAATTGATTACATTTTACAAAACGTAGATAAAAACATTTGGCTACGTTTTTTGAAATATAGCTAAAAATTTGCTATGCTTATGAAAACGTAGCCAAAATTAATTAGTTACATTTTTTGAAACGCAACTAAAAAAATTTTGATACGATTCCAAAGATGTAGCTAATAATTTTAGCTACAAAAACTAAGTGTAGTTAAAGCGTATTGGTGACAATTTCTCAAAACATCACCTATAGTTTTTTCTTGTGAAAATAAAGCATAGAAGAAAACTATTAGTGTGGATGATGGAAAAACATCACCTATAATTTTCTACTACATGAATTTGGTTACATTTAGCAACAATTTTTTTGTTGCTAAGAGTCCCTTTTGATGTAGATCAAGATTTAATGTTGGAGTTAACTAGAGAATGGGAAAATAAATTAAAGTTAGAAGATTGATTAAATCACTTATTTGAATATAGTTGTTGATCAAATAATAGACCATGGTCAGTTGAATTTTTAACCCAAATGCAATTGAGGTGGTTAATTCTATTTATAAATATTTTATGTTACATTAAAAAGAGGCATTGACATTGTTCAGACGATAAAATTTTCCTTTTTTTTATCTTTCACTTTTTTATTCTAGTGTCAAATGGTCAACGCTCGAGGTTAAAGGGGTTTATGGAAAACACATACAGCGTAGGAAAGTTTAGGAAACTTTTGTCCATTCGCGTGAAATGGGTCGGTAATTAAAAAGCCAAGTTTATTGATTATTTCTGCAAAACTTGAGCTTCATATTCCGTGGACATCAATGGATTCAGAAAGAACTTTATTCTTGATGACGACAATTAGTGATGTTATTTAAATTTTCTTGTCTGTTTTCCACTCCTTAAACCTGTTGTCTCCTATTTGTAACCTTTCACAGTACTGTTATTAATGGTTAAAGAATCTTGCAAAAAGTTGGTGTGTATATATATATATATTAAAGGTGAAGAAGAGTGATGGCTCCTAAGGATATGGTCAATAAATTATTATTGGTTGAATTCTGCTGTAGCTTTTCCATAAATGAACCGCACTCGTTGGCCATTATAGCGCATGTTAGATGGAAAAATATTAGATATATGGAACTGCGTGGATCATGAACTTGTTATTATATATATATATACATAAATATTGTTAGCTTTTGTTCATCAACTAAAAGACAATAACATAGGACTTTTATATTTTTGTAAATTATGGCTGACCATCTCTATTTATTAAGGAAGATCTATTGTTCAACTTCAACTTTTTACAATGCTACCAAAGCAAATCAGTAAAGGACAGGTTCACAAATCCTATTTTTTTGTCTGATGTGATTTCGATATCGTTTCTTCATGTGTGTTATGTTAGTTATCCCATATTGGAAATGAGAGAGAGTGTGTGTGAAAACACTAGTGAGTTGAGTGTTGAGTGTAAATACTTGTAAGTGTTGTTTTTTTTCCCTAATAAAAAGGGTGTGCAGTAGTCCGAAGACGTAGACACAATTTGGTCGAACTCCATTATCAAATTTTGTGTTGTTTTATTTGCACTTTTCGTTGCGTAGAAATAGTTTAATTTCCTAACATGTTAATGGTTTTTCTGTTATTTGCCCTCATTAAGGTCAGCAAAGAATTAGATTAGAGAATCACTGGCTGTTCGTAGGTTCACATATTAAACTTTCAATTTTTTAATGCAAAATTTGTGGTTGTTATCTTCCTAATTTGTATTGGGTGCGCCAACTTCGTGTTTGCAGTAGTTTGAAAATCACATGTTTCGAAATAAAGTATTGAAGAATTTGGTTTAATTAATAGTAATAGATTAAATATCTTTTGACTGCTGATCAAACGTATTTAGAAGGTTTATTAGGTAAGTCACAGTTCTTTATCTTTTGGGAAGTACGTACTTCGAAGGCTTCACTAGTAACTCAATACGTTATTATAGTCAACGGTCATGGTTTATCTTTTGTGAAGTACGTACTTGCACGGCTTCACTAACTCAATACGTTATTATTGTCAATGGTCATAGAATTCAAATATAATGAATCTTATTAATAATTCTTTTGCAATAACATAATTTAAGTTCACAAGTATATGCTCAATTAATTAATATTATTCTAATTACAATTTGTGATATTCTCAACCGATTATTGAGATATTAAGATTATTAAAGCCATATTCAACGAATTAGCATTTTAATTTTTCTAACAAAAGATAGATTTAATATATTTAATCTACGAAAAATATAATATTGAATTTGAAAAATATTGATCACACTCTTATAGACTCAAGTTTAATTGATATATAGCGTGGTGCGTTATTACACTACTCAAAATAAGTTAATCTCTAAAGAGAGAATAACGAAAACAATGAAAAAAATGCATAACCAGGTTCTTCGGCATCGATATCACCTCCAACCGAGTCAAGAAAGCTTAGCCTTCCATAGGTATCTAAAGGATGAGAGTTCTACCCATTTCTTGCCTCCAGAAACCCCTATATCGTTTTCTCCATCCTTTCATAGCTTGTTTCGTCACAAAACAATGTATTTATACTCAAATTCCGAGTGGGCTAGCAACATTTCACGAGTGCGCTTTGTGTTGTCATGTGAGTGCATGAAGTGTCACGCCCATGACTTATTAATATGCTCATGCCTATGACTTTTATGTAATGGTCTTGAGTCATTTCAATAAACACTCTTCATTCTTGATGTTTTCAACATATACTCTTCATTTAATGCATTTTCTTGTCTCCTCTTGGTCTAAATCTTCTCCTTCCTGCTCCATGAAGACGAGTATGAATCTTAAGAAGACTCAAATATAATACTTTCGACTCATTTTAGCTTTTTCACTTTCAAATTGTACCTAAAATTAAATACGAACTAAAATAAATTTTTTAAGCATTTCATATCATTAAACACTAAGTGTTATGGAATAAATGCATAATCAATTAAGCACATATCAATATTTTAATAATTTAAGAATATTCCAACATTACATAAGATGGAGACAAGTAACATATCTCATACACTTATAAGCTAATATAAAAGCAATTTTCATATTAACTATCTTTCATTAAATATTTTAAGTCCTTTCTCTCACTTTATTAAATTGATCAATCGAAGGAAAACAACAAAAAATTATTATGGCATATGATTCAATAAGTCTATTAAGAGAAAGCCCATAAACTAAACTTGTAATACATTCTAACCTATAACTTCATGCCTAATCTCAAATGCTTGACTTGAGCTTCAGACCTGAATAATTTTAGTCCATCAAAGTTGTACTATATCATTTGGTACTCACTATAGAGTTATGATTGGACAATCTTAAGAAATGTATGGATGAAAATCACATACCCATATTTCTTTCTTTTACCAAAATATATAATCAATAGATTTGCTTCCTTTATTCGTATAACTACCTTCTAACTTTGATTATATTACTCTTCTATCAAAGCTCAAGAATATACAATAGGAAGTACTAACTTTAACCATCGGTTTTTATCTATCTACTGTTGGAGAGATGGCTAAAGCAATAATGATGAAGCCTATCATATCAGACCCACGAAGTTGAGAAAGGTTTTCAAACCAAAATAATATTTCAATTTGGCCTTAATATACCATCACATATCAACATTACCCAATGTGTTACAAGAGCATGACTAAGAAAACACTTATGTTGACTTTATCAACTTTCTTATTATAAACATACCGCTATAACATTTACCATTTGAGTGCAAGTTTCCATCATTCCACCCTTATAATAGATTGACATCTAAATGATGATCCTATACGATCTAGGGAAATGTATGGAGTAATAGTCACAATTAAGTTCCTCAATTGTTTATCTACTTTGACAAATCTAGCAAAGGACTAGTACTAAAAGCTACCTAAAGGTCAACAATAAGCTTAGGATAATTAAAAAGAATTATTTAAGACTTAACTTATTAAAAATTGACATAAACCTTATGAATCGATAGCATTATTTTTAGTAATAAATTTAACAAGTCCTTTAGGATTATATAATGCAATTTACTCTTTAAGTCTTTGAAACACCCAACATTAATATCTCTATTAAACAACCTTTATAGAATTGCAAGAAGATATATCAACCTAGAAGATGTTTAATTATCTATGTAGTGCTAAAATAGATCCACGAAACATAGACAAACACTGTTGAAATGAAGAGTATATGCAAAGCATAAAAAATACAAAAGATCACATAAATAAAATAGACATACAAGAGGGATTAGAGTTCTTGAACACCCAAAAAAAGAGGAAGACATAGAGAAGAACAAAAGTCAAGTTTCCTATACTAGAGACATCTCAAAATTACATGTTAAACTATATCAAGAAAACGATTTGGCAAATCATCCTTGCTAATGACATTATGAATACAATCAATGAAATATTATGATAAGTTCCACTAAAACTATGAATATGAAACTAAAGAGTATAAGAATTTCAAATCTATTGTTAGGAAAGTTTTTTGTAAAGAATATCTAGAGCAATTCATAAGGGGGTAGAGATTTTCACCTATAAAGGCCTTCATCACATAAGTAGGACTAGTCATTGATTAAGAAAATGTGAAAGGTAATAGGATAAAGAATGTAATAAACATGATTATTAGTAGAGATAACAACTATAGTAATAAAGGTATTCAAAATGACAAACTCGTTACCTTAAAAACTAAAAGGCTAAATATTTACATAATTCTACTATTTTAATAATCAACTTAGGCAAGTATACCTATCATTTTGTACTTGTAAAATGTTATTAGGGATTGATCCCACAAGAAGTGAACAAGAACCAATCTAACCAAATATCCACTAAAAGAACATTGCAAAAAAATCAAAGAGAATATAAATATAAGAAAATACCTATAGTAGATTTCTCCTTAACCTCATCGCATATGGTCATTCAATTATAGGAATTCCATTATTCGGATTGGTGAGATCTCTTAGGGTAATGATCTACCACCTTTCGATTTATAACTACCTATTCCTAAATATGTTAACCAACATCTCTATCTAATTAACTTCTCTCGTAATACAATATGTTCTTTAAAACCCCATAAAAGGTTATCTTAATACAGAAAGGGTCATATAAGTGTATCTCTAAATCTCCATTTAATCTATTTCGTATATGGGTTCTCTTGACTATGTCTAAATGTAAATTAAATCAGACTAAATCTCTTACTTATATATGGTGATAATTACAATAACATATAATCCTCAAACCTAGAAACCTTTATTAAAATTTCATCAAATTTTATATAAAGGTGTTGCGGTTTTATTTAATCTAGATAAAAGTATTTAGCTATAAATTATTCTTAAAATATGAAAATAACAATTGAAAAGAAGGAAAAACTCATTCTAAGATATCACCTGATGAAATTCTCTATCTTATATTAGTGATCGCTTCACTAAAATGGTTTTAAATCTCTTTTTATTAAAAACAACCTTTGAATGTGTTCTTAGGTTCTCCTTGGGTAGCAGTAACTAACTCTACTTAAACTAAATAGAAAAGTGAAAGAATATAAAAAGCTTAAATTTTGCCACCTTTTATAAATTCTTCCTACTATAGACATAGTCTAGGACACAATTGTGTCTTAGTCTATGTAACTTTTTGTAACTTTTCTAAAAATTAAACATAGATTGAGATACAACCATGCCTTAGATTGTGTAACTTTCTATTTATCTTATTTTAACAATATGGCTCCTCTAACCCCTGTATTTTTTTTCTTATCTAAGAGGAGCATAGGCTAACACAGGATTGTGTTCAATTAAAAAGTGGTGTTCCCTTTATGTTTATCTTGCAATCTATTCCATTTTTGGCCATATCATTCTTCAAATAACTTCTTTCATAAGTTCTTGAAAATGATATAAAATTAATTAAACTAAAGTAACTTGAATAGAAAATATAGTAAAATACTAGGAAAATTATATGTTGTTTTCATGTACATTTACTAAATGCTTCACAAAATGGAAAGCTAATCATCTCTTAAAATAGTAGACTTAAACAACCCACAAATAGATATGACAATTTTCTACCAATTAACATAATAAATGTCATGCAAAACAACAGACCTAGATAGGCCCAAACAACCACACACCAAGTCATCTTATGACTAGCTAAATGTCATTCAAGTGGTAGATTTAATATATTATGGAACAATATATTAAAAATTAAGAAGAAACTAATCATTATAATTTGCTAAACATTAACATAGAAAATATATAAATTGTCAAAAGATTACACAAATTTAACCTCCATTATGCCAAATTGAACTTCACACCAAAAATAACAAACCTATATAGATAACTTTACTTATAACAACACACCATGGTTCTTTAGAATTGCATAAACAAAATATGTTCAATAATTTCTTGAATGATTATCTTACGATAGGTTAACTACAAGGACACAAAACAAAGTATAAAGGAATCGTATATAAATAAAAGTTTCTTTTTATTTATAAAGGGCATCAACTTACTGATGTACAATTTACATAATACAAAATATAAGATTGAGAAATGAATAAAATATAAGAATTTATATCATCATTAAATGAGACAAAATAGAACTTCATAATCATCATTTTCCGAATCACTCACATTATTTTTTATTTGTTCTATTCTAGCAAGTTTTTGAATTCCTCTTTTTCCACCTCAAGCTCAACATCATTTACAAGGAGTGTTTTTTAGAATATCTATTATAGAAAACAAGTTGATTGGTATATCTTCATGTTTGATCTTAATTAAATCTTTGTAGGTCTGAAAACCATATTTGAATTAAGGTGCTTCATTCTCATAATTCTAGTCCTTAAATGTTTCACTTTCGAGAAAATTGTAATAGGCACACCGAACTTGAAGCACTTCTCTGTGTAATAGGCATGATGTTGTAGCTTCAATTTTTCTAAAAACTTTTTTTCCTCTTCTAAAGTCTAAATATGAATATACATATAATATATTAACTTTTACAAACATTTGATTCATTTAATTTATACTTATATTTTTCTTTAAATTTGGTGATTTTAGGATACTTCCTCTCATCATCTTCTGGGGCTCGATTTAATGAGAGATTGAGCTTCTCAAATTTTAGGCTCATGTATTTGTTTTCAACAACCATCACACTTATTTCCTATATAAAAAGAAAAGTCAAACCTAGAATAAAAGATAAATAAACATGTCAAAGCTAAAATAAATAGGTGAATTCAAAACTAAGCCATTTGGAACTTATAGGTGTGACCAACTATGTTATACTCAACATAATTGAGGTGCTTCTAATTGTGAAAAAGCACAATCCAATCCAAAACTAGTTGTTCAACTCTATTAGATCAAAATATAAAACCTTTAACTTTAACAAACTATTAAGGACAAAGGGCCTCTTTATTTAAAGAAGCTTTGCCCTTATTACAAAAAGAAAGTGTAGCCATAAACTAAATAGGTTCCACATTGTCTAACTCCAAATGAATCATACTAGGTTTAGATCTAAAAGATCTATGATTTTTTTTATTTATTTAGAGCTTCCTTTAGTCAACTTAAATTTTTGGGACTCACTTCACAACATTTTTCATGCTTCAATTTCCTACTTGATCTAATTAATCTGTCATTGGAGGTAAACTTCTTCACCCTCAAAGTTAAGCAATCTAAATACATCTCTATAATAAAAAGGTGGCTATTAGTAAAAAGGTAATTTTATGTTTGTAATCAATAGGAGAATTTAAAGAACCCTAAGTTTGTGTATCAAAAATCATAATATCTAGCAATTACTTTTCAAGTATATATTCTTAAGAAAAAGACTTACTCTATTTAGCTAAGGTCCTTACCCAAGAAGATAGCGTACCACAAGATTTATCCCCATTTGGAAGTTATAGTATTTTTACATAGGTTTGTACCCCCCACTCACTTCCTTCTTATAAAGAAAGCAAAATGAATGTCCTTGTTAAATCATATGCACTTTTAAAAGGTTTTTCCTATTTTAATCCCTATGTTAGGTCTATAATTTAGCAGGCTATACCACACTAAAAAAAATTTATAGCCATAATTGATGCCTAAATTTGAAAAGAAAATCTAAAGTTGACTATATATTTCTTGGATAAGAGATTACTAGAAAGCCTAAAGTGAAACACTAGGAATGAGCGTGTAATTTTCCAAAATTCAAACGTATCTCTCTTAATAACTTAAGCAAAAATTATTAATTGGCTACCTAAAACCACATCATCTAGATTTTTCATGATAATCACTCATTTAATTAGGTTTGTAAAATTATTCTTGTTTATGTTCTTGTAATTTTTTAATCCTTATGAACAATGGGATATTATATTCGAGTCTCTTATCATATGTATCCACCTAAAATCCTGCATGAGATGAGGGACAAAATCGAGAACCATAGCCTATTCACAATTAGTTTCAAGCTCATCACCTTAGCTCATCACCTTCTATGACTGTTGTATGCATCTTTCTAACCTAACACTAAAATTCTTGTTATTTAACAAATCACTATGTTCTTGAATGCATGCTTATTAGCTTCACATTATAAGGCATAACTAGTGTTTTGACTAGTTATCTTGAAGTTTTAGATCTATCTTAAAAAAGAAAGGCAAGCGGGTAAGAGTATAAGACGAGGGAATTTATAAAAAGTAGAAATGTGACAAACATTCTTAGGTAGTATAACACATATTTTTCCTATCAAACTAAAGATCCTTTTTCCAACAAAGACCTCATTGTCCGAGAAAAGTTTTCATGAAACTAGATATGAGTTGAAAGACATATTACATGTGAATTATCGATTTTCAATAAGCCCCATCTTCGTGGCATATTAACAAATTGGCGAATGAGGATATATTAGGCAAATAGGTCACCTAACATAAAAGAGTAAGCCACCAAAAGAAATGGTTTAGAATCCTTATAGTAGATATGGTGTGGGCCTAATAATAGTGTAGACTTTTACTTATAATCCTAAGCCAAAATATTGTAAAAAAAAATTCAACCTAAAAACAAGTATATGTAGATGAATCTTGGAGTAAAATGATACATGTAAATAACATATTTATAGACCTAAACCTAATGAATGGCCAATAAATTAAGAATTTCTCAACAATACATAAGACAGAGACGAATGGCACCATCCTCTTTGCCTACAAGTCACTATAAAAGTAATTATTCTTTAAAAATGAGGTCATTCTTTTCATTCACACTTTCTCTCACTAAATATCAACTTTTCTCCCTTTAATTTTACTAACTTGTTCTTTCGAAGTTAACCATAGAAAAATACTCCAACATTAATTTAGTTCAACATCTTTGTTGAAAGGAAGCCCGCAAATTAGAATTAGACCATATTCCAACTTATTATGTCAAACCTAATCCGAAATACTTGTACTCAAACTTAGACTCAAAAATTTCAAGCCCACCAACATTACACAATAATATATTCCATAACAAAAAAGGGTTAAATTTTAAAATATTTCAAACACAATATATGATATTTGAGAACATAGCCATACATTTTAATCAAATGATCTACATCAAATAAATAAACTAATTTAGTGAAACTTTATTTCTTTTGCATTTTGGAAATATGTTACAAAAGGTAAGCATGTCAAATTTCTAAGTGTTCAATGAATATTAAACTTGAGAAGTTATCCGTTTTGTTTTGTTTGGCATACAAAAATAGAATGCATAAATATTGCAATTTCCCCAGCTTTTTGTTAGGAGTTTAATCATACATGGCCTCACCTGTTTTTTTTTTTTTTCCCATCATTGTGACATATAAAAATATATATCTATATATATACCTGCCTTTTGGTTGCCTATTTCTTTGTTTATTGTATTGTACATTCTTCTTAGTTGAGGTGGACGCGTTTTACGTTGTTATTTGATGTACATTACTGTACTTGAAACCAATATAAGACAACAGTAGAGGACAGATAAGACACAAAAAGAACAACTTTAAAACTAAAAGTATCACTAAATCATGTAGTGGGTTATTGCTGATGAATGTCAATAAAAGCTGTCCAAGGTGTAAAGTTGGCCTAAAGTTATATACAAAGCTTTTGTTAACTGGGGATTCTAAAATTCCCACTATCATTATGCCCTAAACAAAAGACATCAAGTTCAATGGACCTAATGATTCCATTATCTAGATATTAGCAAGTGAACGGATTGAAAAGAACTGGATGCAATTGAACGGCTTATTGGTTATTCAATTTAATTTTAAAGGGATAGGGTAGAAGTGGCTGTACAACAAATAGTTCTATAAACTTAAATCCTAACTTGATTATTGCAACACAGCTTCTTTACCTTAATTTTTCTCCCAGTTTCATTGCTAACTGGCTCAGCAACAGAGAGTGTCGAGTCATGGGGATCAACTTTCAACCGATACAAGCCTAAAACTTTGGCTTTCCCATATATTAATCGACAGGATAATGAAGATACAATCATTTCACCAAGAAGTAGTTGCATTCTTTTTAATTTTGTAATTCGAATACGATCGTGATGTGAAGGTTGTTTTAAGGCCTAGAACCTATGTCTCTATTTTAGATGCACGTTATAGCAGGCGGCATAGCTAGATAAGGACCTTTATTGGTTATGTAAATAACTGAATTCACTGTTTTTTTGCAAGTATCATGTTGGCATTGTATTATGGAGCTAGCATGGTGCATGGAAATAATGGATCCATGTCATTCTTTAGATTTGGTGGATCTTTGCATGGGTTGCTTACTCAATCAAAGACTAGATTAATTAAACAATTATATATATGGCTAATTGTGCCCGGTGTTGTGCTATGATGGAGAATTGAGTGTGATACTTGTGTTGGATTTTACTCTATTATTTAAGAAATGGGCATAGCAGGTTTTAACAAATCATTACGTTTATCATATCATCATGATCACATGCCGGCCCCTTGAAAATGAAACAAAAGTTTTAATTAACTTGCATGAATCTTTTGTTCACCATTTTTTATATAGAGTTGAAACTAAAGCACCCTCTAATTATTTATATTCTAATTATTATGGAATATATAACCGTAATCAAAGTTCTAAATGACAAACTACAACCGCAATAAGTTTTGCACTTCACGTCACAATTATCTGAGATAATTGTGTACATAATATTACTTACAATAGTTGGAATAACCCTAAATCAAAACATAATCTCAATTTTGTAATTTAAAATTTTGATATTAATAATAAAGTTGGAGTTGGAAATGTTTCCCATACAATAATTGAGCAGCCTACCATTTCTAACATAACGTGCGTGTTGCCCACTTGATAACTTCGGTTTTAATTGAAATCTGAAGTGACTAGCTAGTTATTTTACTACTATTAAGGCATGCCAGATCTGTAAGAGTGTGATGATAGAGTAGTTTAAATGTGGATGCCACGTATTTACAATGTAGCTACAAAATATAGATGTCAACTTCTACAGGAAAAGTTGAAAAACATGTTATAAGAAGCGTCCAAGAAGATCCCAGTCCAAATGAGCCAGATTTTGTTCCTTAATTGCGTCTCTTTCACTACGTCTTTGCGCACGTACTTTTAGCACTAGACATATATTATCTCATCTGATAAATAAAACAAACTGCTTTTAGCTTATGACATGACGGTATGAAAGTTCCATTGGCCTGAGTTATCGAAGTGCTAAGGTAAATAGATAGTATGGCGCCGTTCACTAAGGAGAAGAGGTGAAGGATGAGACCAATGCAATTTTCGGGTACCCACTACAGAAAGTCTAAAAGCCAAAAGCTTCAGTTGCTTCCAACCATCTTTCCTCCGTGCAGATTACGACAAGCTGCCCCATTGAACAGTCGGTTCGAAAAACAATATTCCACACTCCTGATGTTAAATATATATATATATGGTTAGTTAGTTGTTCGAGTTCTGTATTTGGAGTAAGCTAGTGCTCAGCGCTCAATATAGTTTAGGAAATGAATTCCAGTAATAATCTCTTTTCAAATTTTGTGATAATATCGATCGATTATCTAAAATTTATGGCACTCCAACAAGTTATCCAATTACAAAATAAATTACTAGTACAATACAACCTATACTTCTCCTCGCCAAGAAGGAGTTTGTGACAATCTAACTTTTAATTTACTTCTTATTACATATTTCCGATTAAGTCTCCTGTCTTATATAATTTTTGCAGAAGTTATTTTATTAAAAGTAATATTGGCCTTGATTTTTTCTCTCTTAGTTTGAAACCCACCCTACATTTAACCTTACGACCACATAGAAATTAAACCAAGGAGACGCAGCCAGGCATTTCTTTATAGACATTCTACTCTCCGGATTCTTTCCCGCACGTTCTAAGGGGGCGTTTGGTTTGAGGATTTGAAAATGAAGAAATAGAATAATTGTAAAAAATAGTGTTTGCTTTTGGGTTTTCAATTTCAAGGGAATAGATTCCATTAAGTTTGGGAATCTACTAAACCCTCCAAATGGGATGAGTATCAAGTTTTCATTCCAATCTAGTGGTTATTATTTATATCTCTCCCTCATATAAACAATTTTTATTCTTAATTATATTACTCATCACTCATCACTCATCATCATCATCAT
>JANIHY010000210.1:42717590-42731460 GCA_027479065.1 Erythroxylum brevipes
AATGATCGATTGTGTATGGATGTTGGGATCGGGTCCGTGGTTTGGACGCTCGACACGGGCGCGACCCGAGGGGCCGCGTCGGGGATCGGGGAGTCCAGGGCCCGGGCCCAACATTTGTCATATTGGAAAATGAGTTTGATATGTCATAATCTAGATGTTATGCATATTGAGAAAATATTTTTGACAACTTGTTTAATACCATTATGAACATTGAAGGGAGAACAAAAGACAATCCAAAATCATGAGCTAATTTGCAAATTTTTTATAGAAGAAATGAATTACATAAAGATCTTCACACCAGAAAATATCCGAAAGCATGTTACACTTTGGACAAAAAACAAAAACAGCTTTTATGTGAATGGTTGAAAAGTCTGAAGTTTCCCGATGGTTTTGTTTCAAAGTTGGCTAGGTGCGTGGACCTGAGGAAGTACAAACTATTTGGAATGAAAAGTCATGACTGTCATGTGTTTATGTAAAGGTTAATTCCAACTGCATTTCAAATAAGGTTTAGGAAGTAATAATAGAATTAAGTATGTTTTTCAAAAGTTTAACATCATCTAAATTCAAGCTGGCGGACATGAAAAAACTTGAAAAGGAAATTCCAGTAATTCTATACAAGTTAGAAGGAATTTTTCCTTCAAGCTTCTTTGACTTTATGGAGCATCTACCTGTGCATTTAACACACAAGACAAAACTAGCCAAACCAGTTCAATATCGATGGATGTATCCATTTGAGAGGTTTAGTTTGAAACATTATTACCATAATCATATTATTATGTTTTTAATTCAAAATTGTATTAACCATTTTGTTCAATATAGGTATTTGCATCACTTAAAAAATGTGAAAAATAAGGCCGATATGTAATACTTATTTAATGGAGGAAGCCAGTATATTTTATGGACATTATTTTGAACTGCATCTTCATACCAGAGAAATAAAAATTCCTTGTAATGACGAAAGGGGAGGAACGAGTGATGTTGATAGTAACTTGTTCATTTTCACATATCCTGGACAAACATATGGATATGCAACAAGAAGAATGTTAACAGAGGAAGAAATTGAGGCTACACATGGTTATATTTTATTTAACTATCAGGAGGTTCTACCTTTCTTGTAGTAAGTTGAACATTGTTATTACTTTAAATTTCTATGTTGTTCATTACTAAAAAGCATAATAATATATTTAGATTATACGAGGCATTGCTACACGACATAATGCCAGACAGCACACAGGATGATATAAATAAAGAAGTTAGAAAACACTTTCCTCGATAGTTCCAGAGACATGTAAGTTCTTACTTACAACTATTCTAATAGTTTAACACCATATTTAAGTATTTTCATGACATTATACATTAATGGTATAATAATTTCTTTTATGTAGGCTGTAAAAAATCTAATAGAGAACAAGTTCATTAGTGATTTTTCAAAGAGACCTCTGCGAACTGTTAAATCGTATCCGGTGTATTTCGTGAATGGATACAAATACCATACAAAATATCATGGGTATAGCATGACAACACTAAACAGTGGAATTGCCATATAAGGAAAATTGATGGATTACTATGGTAAAATAATTGAAATACTTGAAGTTGAGTACCCTGCTTTGCCAATTAAGTGATGTGTTATATTTAAATGTGATTGGTATGACCCAACTCCAAATGTTGGAACAAAAGTGCATAGTCAATACATTATAGTTAACATCAATATAAGGAGAAGATTGAGACATTTTGAACCTTTCGTGTTGGCAATGCAAGCAAAACAGATGTGTTATGTCCCTTTTCAAAGTTTACGATGAGATAAGATAGATTAGTTGGCGGTTTGCACAATTAAACCTAGAGGTATTTTCAAATCACATAGAAAAAGAGAGCAGAGAGTTGACACTGAAGCGTTTCGGGAAGATGTCACTTTTATAAATGCATCTGTGATATATGACAATAATGAATCTTTAAACGATCCTTCTAACGAATTTGTTGAAATTTCATCTGGAGAGGATGACAAGGGTCAAAGATTTAAAGAGGAGCCCGAGTTTGATTCTAATTCTTCCGAAGACGAAGATGATTGTACTTTACAATTAAGTTATGATAGTGATTAAAATGTGTTTGTAATTGAATTTTTTAATCAACGTGATAAATTATTTCCTTTTCAATATATTATGTAAATAATTTCATTGCAAATCTTATTCAAGGAATGTCGATATGGCAATTGGTTCCAGATGGTAGTAATTCCTTTCGTTGGGAGGAATATGGCAAAATTGTTCCCAATGAAGGAATAAAATATGCAAGAAAAATTGCCACTTCATACACTAAGAATTGTTTGCGTTCTATTGCTAATCTTCTACTTAAAGGTGTTTAGTATGATCTGGATAACATCTCTTTTCTTATTATGTACATCTCATTTCCTTTGATGAAATAATTATACATATATTCGCATTTGATGATCTATTACATGTTTTGAGCTTCCTTAAATCTTGAAGATGACATGTATGTCGATAGAGGCGAGAACGATGTCACAACAGTATGTAAAGGATTAAGGAGATCGATTCTTTTGCAAAATTCATCAAATTCACAAACCTCATTTGGATATTCACGTATGCATTAATATCCATTATTGGTTCATTTAACCGTTTTCTAATATGACATTTATCTGGAGAGTTAGTCTTTCATACTAAGACCAGTGACGCATTCATGTATCCTCTCCAAGTTTAGTTATAGCAGAAAGGTTGTTGTAAGAAGGTGTTTAAAAGAGTACACCTGAGGGAAGAAGTATCACTATTTCAATTGGAGTGTTTGAACATGCCAGGACACTTCTCGGGAATCCAGACATCGAGGACTCATTTACCTTTACCGAATCCCATGTCACATGGAATCAAACAAAATAATTATATCGTTTTGATTTATCATTGCAATATACTAGATAAGCAATTGAATTTTGATATATTGTTATATTTGTAAGAATTTGTCCTAAGCCCTATTAAATGAGGGTTGTTATTGTTTTTGTTCTACGATTGTTAACTATCATTTTCGTCGTTTGTACTTGAATATGAATTAAACAAATCGCCTTATTTCCTTTTCTATATATTGTATCAAATATTGAATTCAAATTATTATATAAGTAGAAAATTCGATAAACAATGATTTTCAGGTAAAAGTATAGGATCAAGGAGACAGCGTGAGGTTATGCTGCCCAGGTTTAGAGGCATAATTGGCGGCACTTACTATATAGGTGGATCGTCACATTCTGCAACTTCCAATAACTCACCTCCTCCCCCTCCCGGACCTACAGATGCAGATAAGGCATCACCTACTGCAGGACATGCTACACCATCCGTATCCCCATCCTCAACTCATATATCATCCAATACCACTTTATCGAATGGCGGAGACGTTCGCAGGCTTGCAGCTGAGGGTTAGACGGAAGAAAGTACATAGCAAACGATGACACTCTGTAAGTGAAATCACATTAATGACTATTTGTTTTTAATTAAGTTATAGGTTTATCATTTTTTCATTTTATCAAATTACTTCTTATATTAGGTTGCTTCTGCCTGAACTTTGTTCCAAAAATATGACTTCTAATTTAAAGAATTGATTGATCCTGAGGGTTATGTGTAGAAGAATATCTCTCAGGCAACAAAAGAATTTTACTTTTAGGAGTTTGAGGTACAATAAACATTTACTTTTGTTTTATATTGTTTTATATACACAATTGACATAAATATTATTACATGATATTATTTTTAAAAAAAAATTCTTATTTCAGAATTTTTTTTTGGAATTCTGGTATCAACGCCGACATATATATACTATGGGAGAGGTGAGCTTGTACATATGATCGCGACTTTATTGGTGCGATATGCAAGACTAGTGTACGACTGTGTTATATTTCGAAGCAAATATGGAGTCGATGGCAGGATTATTGAAGAAGCCCTACGGTAATGATAATCTCAGGGCGTAACTCTACCAACAAACGTGGAAGCCTGAGGGGAGAGAGTCTTACCGTACATACGGGAGGATCAATAACCCACCACAAGCATGCACAAAAACTTGTAAGTATCTAAACTTCACACTTATTTTGTACATGTTTTACTTTGTTGTATTATAGATAATGGTAATGGTATAAATGCCTAATGCCATTTATAGCTGTGTTGAGTTTTTTTATTTATTTAACAGGGGGACATATCATAAAATTAGGGAAAACTCTGCTGAAATTTTTATTAAATATAGTTCACATATAAACATTTAGGTTAAATATGCAAGAAAAAGTCTTTGGGTTTTCCTCATATGCCTGTTCTGCTGTTTTTGCATACTCACATTAAGAAGCATGACGGTGTGACATTTGTCAACAGCCGATATAGAGAACTGAATGTATGTGAACTTAACGCCTTATTATTATTCCTTTTATAATCATTTAGTTTTACAATTATGAATAATCCCTTACTAATGTAAATATTGGTTTCTAATAGGATTAAATACAACAAACCATTCAGCGATAGTCTTAGGAGGTGCAACCTTTTGATGAGACTCATACATATTTTGATATCGTCAATGGTAGGAACCGTTATGGACGGATATTCGGGCAAGGTTCATTTGCGAATACTTGTTATTCTCAATCCTCCATATTCAGTATAGCAACATCTACCAGACAAGCACAATCGTCGGAAGTCACCAAGCTTCGGACCACAATGGATACATTGATGGAGAGGATAACTCACATGCAAGAGAAGATGGACCAGATAACTCACTTGTAAAAGCAAATGGAGCAAATGACTCAACTGAGACAGGAGTTGTAGCAGCTGAAGGGGAGGGGTAGCACGTCCGAACACCCTCCATTATCAGGACATTAGGGTTGTTGTAGTTATTTGCTTTTAGAAACAAAGATATGTAATGTTTTTATTATCAGTTAACAAATTTTAAACTTTATATCACCAATCAACTTCTGTTTGAATAAATTAAATATATAAGCAAATAAATTTAATGTGCACAAATAATTCATAACCGTTGAAATTATGCATTTTTATAAGATCATCAAATAAAATTTAATGTCAAGATTTTAAAAAAAAAATCTAACTTCCCGACAGATTAGAGAAAACCATCGGAAAACATGTTTAAATATTACTGACGGAATAATGATACCGTCATAAAAGTATTTTCATATTACCGACTTGTTCGTCTTATTTGCCGACCATTTCTGTTAATCTGTCTGTATATTTGCACCGATATACCAACGGTTTCCTTAATTCTGTCGGTATATTTTACCCACGAAAAGGCATATAATATCCTATTGTTATAGTTACCTACTTTTGCCCGTCGTTTAATTCCGTCAGTATATTTTGCCCACGGAAAGACATGATATTCTATCGTTATAATTACCTACACCTGTATTAACGGCACTTTTGTTTGTCGTTTAATTCCGTCGGTAAATATTAAAACCGATGGAATAATTATATTTAGCGACGGTTATATCTATCATTAAGTCTTTGATTTCTTGTAATGGCTCCATTAATCTTGAAAGTATTATAAATCTCAATAAAGATAGCAATTTGTGCATTTGGATTCTCATCTCATAAGTTACATATTGTAAAAGTTGTTAAACCATCTGAATCATGTTGGGCTTGATCTCAAAATTATTGACTTTTGCTCTTGGCATAGCGACAGTAAAACATGATCTCAAAATTATTGACTTTTGCTCTTGGCATAGCGACAGTATAGTATGATCTCCTATAAGACACAGTCCTCCATATTTCAACCTTGTGTAAAATGTATCCTTTTTCTAAAAACATCAATTTTCTACTATGAAAGAACCATAACATTTCACACAATTAATTTCACAAATAGAAGACATCACAGAAAAATAACAGGTCACAAAAAAATAAAGCACAACACTTGAGTTATATAAATACCTTATTGTAGATAAAGGACCACAAGTCAGAATTCAAATATGATTTGGCATTGTTCTCTAGGAAAACTGTGTTTACTGTCCATTAACCTTAAATAAACTATTAAAAGAGATCATTTACCGTACTTTTATTTGCATGGAAAACAAATAATCGAAGAAGTGGACTAAATAAAAAATCAAAAGCCAACATTGATAGTCCTCCATGTTACTTCACCAACAATAAATATTAAACATGTACACCAACAATAAATATTAAACATGTACCACGCTACTTGCTCTTGCTTCACGCCAAGTACTTCAACAGAACATGCGAGGTATTCTTTTGATATCCTTTTAAACCAACTCTTTTTCACCCAAGAAAAACATGTAAATGAAGCATGGGTAGAAGAGGTAAAGAATAGTTGGGTTAAGAAACAAAGAAAACAAAATTATGTTAGTTTTCGAGGGAGGAAAATATCAAGAAAAGCTGTGAAGGAAGGGTTATTTTACCTATAATGGTTGTTATAATACCAAGTGGATTTTCAAAAGTTGAAGTAACTGCTGTTAGTGAACAAATATTCATAGGAACGACTGAAAGTAGTTTAACCTCAAACAGAAAACAAAAAAACAATAATGTTGAACTAGCAACAAGTAATAAATATAAATAAAAGTCTTAACTGCTAAAATAAGTAGAAGAAAAGAAGAATTGTAATATTGATTCTCAATGTCAATATTCTTTTCCTTCAAATTCTAATCAAGACAGGATCCATATCTGCATCTGAAATACTGGTGTGGGATTGGTGGGAAAATGGGGAGTTTGCATTAGACCAAAATTTTTGTATAGTAAAACAGAACCAATTTCTAGCAATCTAGACTTGGGAGATGTTAACTTGTGACTTTCAATGGAAGCTAAACGGTTATTGAAGAAAGAATGGGTTTACAAAGTTAAGAAGAGTAGATGCATTAACACACATTTTCTTTTGAACTCTTTCAATGTTTTGAAAACTAAAGGCTAATTAAATGGTCCAGTGAACTCCATTCTAACATCACGTAAAGGTTACTCTTCTCTTCTTTTCTTTCTTTTTTTCTTTTTGGGATAATATTGTCTGTAGATTATTTGTATCAAAATATGGAGCATGCAATTATGAAATATCATTTTAATTATACATTCCCAACTTGTATAAAAGCTAAACATAAATTTTATTTAAAAAAATTGTCGGAACATTGGAAATAATGTAGTAGTGAACAGCTTAGCTTAATCTGGGATGATTAATGAATCAATCAGATGTAATTTCTGCAAACGATATCATAGCAAGGTTGGATACTTAGCGTCGAGAAAGTCTCTGAGAGTCCGTGCAGCCTTTTGGCCACCCATTAGTTCTGCCAACTTCTCAACTGGAAGAAGTGCAAGTTCTGCCAAACTGTTGCAGCCATCCATTATAGCCCTGTAGTTGGAATCTGTCACCCCTGGAAGCCTTCTCAGAAACTCCACAGCTGATGTATTATAGTTCTCAGCTCTAGTATGGGACAAAAATAAGTTTACTCCTCCTCATCAAATTAAATAATAAAATAAACACTTCCTCTTTAACTTATGAAGCATTACCATCTCTTATCAATGAAATGAAATTAGAAAATTGCAACACCATCTATAAAATAAGCATGACACTGCCAGCCTTAAGCAATTGAAATTAAAAGGAAAATAGCAATCTTACCTCACATCATTTTCAACGATACCATCTTCTGAGGGAACACCAACCCTAACTGCCTTTGCCTCATCAGGTTCCTCTTGATTAGCCTTCAGTGAAGTAAATATTTCAGCAGTGGCATGCAAACTACGGGACCAGATGATTCGCAGTCTGGGAAAATGTAGAGCAAGCAAAGACAGCTTGGATATTATACTATTTGGTGTGACATCATCTCCTATATCACTAGCAGACTGCAAATTCATATGCAATACTTCAGTCTACCAAAGAAATTGGGTGGCGACAATGGACTCATCATTATATTTTAACTCAGCTTTTACCTGAAAAGAAAAGCTTTTATCTTGTGAGAACTCAATCAGAAGAACAGGTATTCTATAATACCGCACCATGGTTTCCACTTGGTGATAAAGACGACCTGACGTGAAGCTCATAAAAAGATCTTGTATACTCTTTCTCTCAACACATATTAATGGTGAAAGAATGTAATCCCCAACTTCCAAGGTCACTGGTATTATCCGCATCCCTTTCTGATGGAGAACATTGGGAAGGCTACTCATGAACTCTCTCATGTCAACTATGACCTGAAATACGGCAAATCAGAAGATGAAATCATAGTGAAAAATGACGCATTCTTCAACAAAAAGTCAAGTACTGTCTCTTGAACCTGCATTTCTTTTTCGACTTCCTTCCTCCCACCAGCCTTTCTGGTTATCGAGTTTTGGGAACTTGAAGCTTGTAGCTCCATAAAAGAATTCATCCCCAAACAATGTCCATTCTGATGCAATACAAAGAGTTAGAAGTAATGAGGTCAATTCAATCAAGCCTTGTACAATTCTCACAAGCAAACCTTAGTTTCAAAGAAGTGCAGGTCAGAAAATTGCAAAAGAATAAGAGCACAAATGTTCTCTACATCAAGGACAAAAATCACTTTACCTGATCCACTGGAATTATCATCATTGATTTCTGCCTGATCAATGATTCAAATGCTCCATTTTCCCTACGAATGCTTGCCTCAAATTTTTGGACCTCGGTTGAATCTTCATAAAAAAGAAAGTAGACTTTTAACTTTATTGAAGGATTTTCAGATTTGTACACTTCAATTTCTCGAACAAATCTCATATCTGGATGGTACACTATAATTACTGAGGGCATCAAAATGTCAAGAATTGGCCGATCACTATCAAGAGCATAAAAGTGAACTTGGGGCATTTGCTTTGCAGTTCCAGGTTGCACGGAGTCAGGATCTTGTACATGCCTTCGAAGAAATCCCTTTCCAGCAGTGACAAGAATTGAATTGTCTTCAATATGAATATCGGCAGCAACTCGATTCATTCCATCCACTTGCTTTTTATTTTCTGAGCCACATATACCAGTTTCTTCACTTTTTTCCATCACAACATCACCACTATTATCTTTAGTTCCAGATTTCAGGGTATTTGCTAGGCCCTTTTCTTTAATTCCTTTTCCCCTTCTTTTTTGAGATTCTTTGCTGACAAGAGGATGAAATTCAAGCCCGGCAACTGAATCCTTTTTATACAGATTTCTTATATCTGATGCTGCTGTCAACAGGGCATCATGTTCCTGCTTGTTTGTACTACTAGCTTCTGCATTTTGGGCATTCGTTACAGGCACAACTCCATCAAGAATCCCAAATCCTTTAGGTTCTTTTGTCTTTGATTTCTTTTTTTGAGGTGTTTGAAATTCACGCAACTCAACTTTGCTTAACAAGTACTTCCTCCATTCGTCTTGCAAAACCTTCATAAAAGCAAGAACGTTTTGGATCATATCACAAGTTTACTTTTAAGGTTAAACCAAACAATGATAACATCATGAAAGGATTTGAATTTAAATGCATACTTCTTCCTTTAACTTGGTTGAGAAAGCTCCTAATATTACAAAGGATGGAGATAACCCTAATTAAAGTAAACTACTACTAATCATTTTCTTAAATTCTTCTAACGTTCTTCTTCAACATAAGTTACTGCTATATCGAAGACAGGCTACTATTGAACATTATCTTCATTGACTTTTTACTCTTCATTCTTCCTTTTTTACTATAAAATGAAACAATAGCACAAGAATAGCAGATCATTTTCAACCAAACTTGACAAGTGTTTGATGTGCAAAGAACAGCGCTGTTAGTACAAAGCCTATAAAATGTCAAAACTTAGTTTTCCATTATTCTCCAGTTAAATGGTTGAGATTTAATACGGCTAATTCTAGAATCAATAAATTGGGAGCATTCTTTTCTAGTCTACAACTAGATACAAATTGGTAGTATAGATGATCAAGGCTGCAGGAAGGACACAAGTCAAGCTATGCTTGTTGGTTCTTTTCATCAATTGTTCAAAAGACCACATAATCTATTGAGAACTAAGGCCACGAATGCATTGATAAGAATGTCACAACTTGGGAGATGGACAATTCTAATAGCATGTCTTCATTGTGAAATAGTGCTCAACCTTGTGCAGCAAGTTAATTTAGTTGCTAAGTGGGATATTTCTTGGTTGACAATCATTTTCATGACAAATATCAACTTGAATAAGGAGGAAATCTGCAGAACAGTATTCTTGTACCTTCGGATATAATTGATATAGTTAAATTAGTTTCAGCTGATATCAATGTTGATGTGTACTAAAACAAACAAGGAATTTTATTTTTAAAAATTCTGTACGTGGTTAAATGCCAATCTTCATCTCCGCAGTTAGCTAGAGGATAGCTCTATAATACCTGATGATGCCTACTGCAGATTGCATAATTCTATTCATATAGTGACTGGTGCTTACCATAGTCGTGATGGTTTGTAGGTGGTAGAGGCCATCATAGAGTAGGTCAAGGCTGTGGCAGAGATAAGACTTCAAATATTTGTTCTGATATCATAGTTAAAGAGTTGTTATCATAGACATGGCAAACCAAAGAGAAGACAGTTCAAATAATGTCTTCTATTGTCAACTATTTACGAGTGTAACATACTTTCCTGAGACACGGAGAAAGCCTTAATCAAACACACTCACTAGTTACCTAAGTTGAAGTTTTGTTACCTATTCCCATCCACTTAAACTCACTTGTTAAATGAATTCTACTAATGGTTCTGCATTTGTTTGTTCAGCTAGTTTAGCAAATATATTGACTAATATTGTGACAGTTTCTCTTTAGGAAGCACAGTTTCGAATTAATAGTGGCTTTAGTAGATGCAATTCACTTGCCAAATAATGGGTAGTGGATATGTACTCCAGCTTCACTTCTTCCACCTGGTGTTCAACACTCCTCCAAATTTTCTCATATATGTTGACAGATGGAGAAAACTTCCTAATTTGCACCGTGGCCTTCTACTCTTCCCAATCTATCTTTCGAGGAAAAGAACAAAGAGGGTAATTGGAGAGGATATGGATGAGGTGGCTTCTATCATCTAGATTTGGATTCTAATTCTATCATATACTTAGGCCTACAATTTCTTCTTTAGTAGTGTAGCCATTTGGGATCCTATACTTTTACATACTCAAAGAATTTGTTTCCATCTTTTGATTTAGAACTCATGTTTACAGGTTGTGAGTTGGCCAAGGATCACAGAAAATGCATTATTCCTAAGGAGAAAAAGGAAACCATTAGATTGGCAGATTCTAATGTTTATATTGAGAAATTCTTGCAGATAAACGAACGAAATTTTACATATGCAGCTAGCAATGCCATAAAATAGTAGGGTGAAAATATGGAAGAAATATAATACAAGTGGGTGTGTATGTGTGCATGCAAGCGAGAGAGAGAGAGAGAGAGAGAGAGAGAGAACCTGTTGCGAGCCTTGCGTGATGCAATCTTCAAGCTGCATACATGAGCGCTCATCTTTGCAGACTACTAGAACAATTCCATTATCAACTTTGTCACGTTTAGCCACATCTTCGATCAATGAGGCATCCTTTTTTCTTCCTTCCTCTATCTCTTTAAGAATCTCCTATAATAAATTTTAACAGACATCCATTTGAAAGGAACAATCCAAACATAACTACAATTGAAATTCATCATTTTATCATGAGAGTCAACAATGAAATACACTTACATAACCTCAGAATATAATGCTATAACAAGAAACAATATAGAACTAAAATGCTGATAATATTTTATTTGCAAGAGAAAACAATTGCTAAGGCTTCAAGTTCACAATCAAATCACTTTAACCCAATAAAAAATTTGGCCTCACAATAACACCATCAGAAAGCATTGGAACTCACTCACTCACTCGTAACACTTTCCATTTTGGTGCTTCCTCCATTACTTCCTCGAGTACTACCCTACTATTTGCACTTGAGGTTGAAGCACCATCAGCTGCTAGATGAGCAGGTAAAGAAGAAGATTTTAAAAGTTTTGTAAACAAAGGTGATTGCTTAAGTACCCAAATACAGAGAGGGACAGAGAAAATAAAGATAAAATTGCTATCACCTGCTTCCTCATTACCATCATTGTTATGTAGTTTTCTTTTTCTGCCTGATGGGCTCTTCTCCTGCCCATTTAATCTCACATCATTTGACCTAGCCAACCTATATACACGTCTCTTTGCAAAATCAAATATCTTGTAACTGGATTCTGCAAATATCCAAACAGATCGAAAACTCTCCGACACCCTAAGTGTATCCAAGTACTTCAAATAGCTGACTGCATCATACCTGCTCAGACAGCGCATCAAAATGAAAATCACAAATCCCTAGTCAAAACAAATATTAGTTGGAGTAGCACCAGAAATAGTGATCCAGCATTTCATTCAAAAGCAGCAATTAAAGAAAAGCTTATATCTTCACAGTGTCACATCCAAGACCAATTGACAAACCTTAATCACCCAATACTGTAAACAAAAGTTGTTCTTTTCCAAACAAATTGTCTACCAACTATCTCTTTAAAACTCCTATAAATAAAAAAACTAAAATAATAAAGATACTAGACATAATACCTCACAAGATAATCCAGCAACTTCCTCAAAGTCTTCAAATCAGAAACTAGTTGTTTGGTCTTCTTCCCTAAGGTATGCCAGATGGGGTCCAACTGCTTCCTCACAATCTCATCAAACGATTTGAACAACCCATTCTCCACCGTCAGATCCTCCACATCAACCTTATTGGTCTTCCTCATCTCCTTCAAGCAAGCGTCCATAACCTCCATGATTGCCTTCTGTATCCCCATCATATGCTTCGTCATAGGGACCCTTACATCAACCACCTCCGGCGCGTGTCTCTCCAGTTCTTCCGACACATACACATGAAACCTCGGCCAAAGGTGCAGCTTTCTAATGTACAAAGACTTCATTATCCGCTCCGTCTTGCAAAATCCAGCGACCATTGCATGCGGCTTGTCGGTAAACGCGCGGATGTAAGTAGACTTGCAAAGGGTTTTGACAATCCGAACGATAAAAGCTTCCGTGGACGTCTCGGAGAGTGAGTGAGCGTTGAGCAAGAGCAAGCCTGCGAGGGTAGATACGGGGACTTTGTTACTGAGGAGGTCGACGATAAGGATACGAGGGGTGACGAAACATATCTGACCAGAGGAATAGAGGGAGAGGCGGAGGTGAGAGGGAAGGTCGGCAGTGATTTCGACGATAGAAGGGTAGGGGAGGTGGTGGAGAATGTGGGATTTGAGAGAAAGAGGAGGAGAAAGAATGAGTAGAGTACCTTGAGAAGGGTGGTGGAGGAGGAGAAGTGAGGCTATGAGTTTCGGGAGAGATAGACCCGAGGAGAGTATTACGAGTCCGCCGGAGGGGTCGCCGTCGAGTAGGTCTGTAATGATGTGGTCGTGGAATTGGACCATTGTGGCTGTTATGTCGTAATACAGAATGCCAATGGTAGCTGAAGGTTTTATTGGAGGGGAAAATGGAAAAGGTGTGTCGTATTAAATTTAGGAATTTGCTTGTTCGTAAATTTACTTCCGCCAGTCTTTTTTTTTTTTTAAGAAACCCGTCAGTCGTTTTTGATTACGTGTTTCGGTGGATATTAATTAGCTAGTATACATACTATTTAATACTAATTAGTATTTTTTTAAAAGAAAGTTCAGTAATAAAATAGAACGAGACCGAGACCGACCAAAACAAAGGGTTTTATATTAGGTTCTATTTTATTATAAACAATAAAAATAAAAATCTTTTAATTCATAAGTTTAGAATAAGACGTAAGATAATAAATATATACTACTTAATATACCTTTAATGATTTTTCGTAATATTTTTTTTTAACTCCTCCTAAAAAAAGGGTGGTTATTGGATCATTTACCAATCTAGGCCTACTAGATTTTATATGTTTCTTAGATGAAC
>JANIHY010000210.1:42758017-42769522 GCA_027479065.1 Erythroxylum brevipes
ATAATAATATTCAAACTAATAATAAAAATAAAAATGTTATAATTCTAATAACAACAACAACAACAACAACAATAATAATAATAATAAAACAAAACATAAATATGTTATAACTAATTATAACTAATAATAATAAAACAAAACATAAATAATGGTTGGTTGAAAGGGGAGACAGGGACAAGCGTCCCTGTCCTCGCTTTTTGGGAGGGACAAAAAAGCTTGTCCCTGTCTACCGGAGATGGTGGACAGAAATTCAAGGACAGTAACCAAACGTGTTAAGGAGATGGGATTTTTCTGTTTCGTCTAGTGTTCCCACTAACGGGGACAACAATCAAACACAGGGATAATAAACTTGAGCTCAATTAATGCCCAATTGTGAACATTGTTGGAAGAGACATGGTGGAGAATGTTGGAAGATATCGAGAGCCTACCTACGATGTGGCTCTTTTGAGCATCAAATCAGAGATTGTCTCACCATTGCTGGAGCATAGTCTAGAATGAGAGTGGGATTAGTAATTGAAATGACTGTTCAATAGAGTAGAGTTAGTGGAGTGAGATAAAGAGCTAGAGATAAAGGTAGAATCAGTTTAGTAGGTCCTAGTGCTAGAATTAAGGTGCGAAGCAACCAATCATAATTCCAGGGCCAGATCTATTCCATTACCAGATAAGAGGCACAGAATTCCCTCGATGTCATTACAGGTGTGTTATATGTCTTTAATTTTGAGGCATTTACATTGCTAGATCCAGGGTCTATCCATTCATTTATCACACCACATTTGGAAAGTAAATTGCATTTACATTGCTAGATGTTGAAATTTGGTTTAAAAGTGAGTACTCTATTGGGTAGTACTATAGTGAGTGGGGAAGTCTGTAAAGGGTGCATCATTCAGGTTGATCAAGTAAAGTTGAAAGCTGATTTAATAGTTTTGCAGTTAGGGGAAATATACCTTATCTTAGGAATGGATTGGTTTACTACACATAGGGTTGTAATGAATTACTATACTAAAGAAGCAATTTTTAAATCTCCTAATCAACCGCAGGTGATATTTCGAGGTATTAATTAGGCAACGTCAGCCAGATTAATTTCCTCAATGAATGCCTTTAGATTGATTCAAAATGGATGTAAGGCTTACATAACCTATGTAATTGATACCTGAACTAAGCAGATAGTTCTTGATATTCCTGTTGTCAAGGATTTCCTAGATGTGTTTCTTAGTGAGTTACCAGGATTATCCTAGGATAGGGAGACAGAGTTCACTATCGACCTTGTTGTAGGTACCGCTCCTATATCTATTCCTCTATATAGGATGACACCTATAGAACTTAAGACCCAATTGTAGGAGTCATTGGACAAGGGCTTCATTAGACCCAGTGTGTCATCTTAGGGAGCTCTGGTTTTGTTTGTGAAGAATAAGGATGGGACCTTAAGATTGTGTATTGATTAGAGATAGATGAATTAAGTGACAGTGAAGAACAAGTATCCTTTGCTGAGGATAGATGACTTACTTGATCAATTCCAGGAAGCTTAGGTATTTAATAAACTGGATTTGAGGTCAGGATATTTTATCAGTTGAAGATATTAGAGGTTGATGTACCAAAAAATACGTTCAGGATTAGATATGGGATTTTGAGTTTTTAGTGATGCTATTTGGGTTGACGAATGCTCCGAAAAGTTTTATGGCTGTAATGAGTAAGTTGTTCCAACCTTACTTGGATCATTTTGTGATTGTGTTCATTGATGATATTTTTGTGTACTCGAGAAGTAGCGAAGAACATTTCGAGCATATGAGGTTAGTCCTACAGATAGTGAGAGAAAAGCAATTATATGTCAAGTTCAGTAAGTGTAAATTTTGGCTTAATCAAGTGGTGTTATTGGGTCATATAGTATCTAGACGGGGTAAACATGTAGACCCAAAGAAGGTTGAGGCAATGATGAAGTGGGAAGCTCCTAGAACTATATTTGATATTTGAAGTTTTCTTAAACTAGTTGGTTATTATAGAAGATTTATTGAGGGGTTTTCAATAATTTTGCCCCTTTAACAAAGCTTTTGAAGAAGAATATGCCTTACTAATGGACTTATTGATATGTGCTTAAATTTTGATTCATATGGTATGCCACACTTAGTGATTAATGTTTTAGAAATGCTTAAGATACTTTAACTCATAAGTGATTTTGGTACAATTTGGAAGCAAAGAAATTAAAGTGAGTCGAAAGCATGGCATATGCGTCATTTTTTGAAGATTTATTTTTCACTTGTTTTCATGGAGCAAAAAGAAGAAAATTGGAGCAAGAGAAGACAAAATAAAAAATAAAAAAATGGCATAAAGCATAAAACCCATGGAGTCAAATGACATCGCAGATGGGAAGCTGAGAAAGACCAAAATGCAACGTCCAAGGAGCAACACATGTCAAGTAAAACAACAACAACAAGTGAGAAATGTAGATCATGTGTTTTATGAAACGCAAATAGTTTCTACATTTATGCAAACAATGTTTGAGTAAACACAGACCACGTATATGCTTCATGCAAACGTTATACATGAAACACAGACGTTTGGACAAGAGAGGGAGTAAGAGTTCTACAAGGAGAAGAGCGTGAATAATGTTTTGGACCGAAAACTAGCACATTAAATTGTCCCATTTAAAGAATAGTAGGGGTCTAGGCATGAAGAGGGCAGTAGAGAGCTGGCGTGGAGAGTGGCCTGTAGCTTGGAGGCTTCGGCTTGGTGTCTGTAGATAGTGAGAGAATAGCTGCGGCAAAGAGCTAGTGTGGAGAGAGGGGTGGACCAAAAATTAACATCTTAAATTGTAACATCAATGAATAGTGAAAGGAAATAGAGAAGAGAGTAGTATGACACCACTAAAGCATGTGGAGAAGATGGCTCACAGTTGGAGGAAATATAGAAATGGAAGGCTAGCTTCCCGATACCAGTTTAACAAGAATATCAATACCAAGTCACGGTTAAGTTATTTCTATCATTTTAAAGTTGTAATTTCTTTTTGGATTGAAGTGTTGTTGTGTTGTTGTTGTTGATTTAACTAGTTTTGGGATGGATGATCTTAATATGTTATTTTGATTGTTTTATTTCAAACCTATTGCTAAAACATTGAATGTAATCCATAATTGTTACTTTTGATGTTTGTGAGTAGCATGTAACGATTGTTAATCATTAGAAATAACATAAATTATGTTAGATAACTCGAACGTGTGAGGTTACTGCCTATATTGATCATTTTCTGATTCATAATGCGACTGTCAAATTGAATATAAAGATCGTATTTTATGTAATTCGATTTTTAGGTTTAATGTTTAATCGTATCTTGATTAAACACAACCTAAGGGTAAATCGAGATTTATAGAGCGTTCTATTAGTCTCAGATCAATAGTCTGAAAAGAGTTGTAAAAATGTTAGAATGATGGAATATGTTTGATCGTTTTTAGGCCAAGATTGATCCTAAAACCAGACCTTACTTATATTCGACACTTTTCTAATTTTCAATTGTTTGTTTTAATTTTTTTCAATAGTTTATTTTTACTTTAATTTCTTAATTTCTTAAAATCCGAAAACCCCATATATATTTTCTTTGCATCAATTAATTTCGTTATGGAAATTAACCGAACATTCCCTATGGATTTGATACCAACTCACCATAACTACAAATTTTAGTGTATAGATTCAACTAAATATTACAATGCACTCGACACGAGCTATTATTGATGAACGTCAGAGGAGTTTTGAGAAGTTGAAACCTCAATTGGCTACAACATCAGTGTTAGCTATCCCATCGAGATATAGAGGATTTGTTGTGTATAGTGATGCTTCATATCAAAGATTAGGGTGTGTTTTGATGTAGTATGGTAGAATGATAGCATATGCCTCGAGAAAGTTGAGATAATATGAGTTTAACTATCCAATTTATGATTTAGATCTTGTTGTAGTGGTGTTTGTTTTGAAGATTTGGAGACATTATTTATATGGTGAGATATTCCAGATATTTACTAATCATAGAAGTTTGAAATATTTGTTGATTCAAAAGGAGTTTAACATGAGAAAAAAGACTATGATTGTACGATTGAATACTATCCAGGTAAAGCAAATGTTGTGACTGATGCATTAAGTAGGAAATCTAATAGAGGTTACCAAACTTAGTACAACTAAGAGCATTGAATGTTGAGCTGAATTTAGAGCAGAATGAACTATTGTTTGTGACATTAAAACTTAGATCAATACTACATGAAAGGATCAGAAAATTTTAAAGCAAGGATCCAGAATTACTAAAGCTTACAAAAAAGTTGAAACAGAATTCGAGTTTTGAGTTTGAATTGAGAGATAATGCATTATGGTTAAAGCAGAGATTATGTGTACCTAATGTTGATGATCTAAGAAAATAAATATTGGAGAAAGCTCACTTAGTAGATTATGCTATGCATCTTGGTATTATCAAGATGTACAATACTCTAAAACAACATTTCTGGTGGCCATGGATGAAAAAGCAAATGGTAGAGTATATTGCTAAATGTCTAACATGCAAGTAGATTAAGGCAGAGCATCAAGCTCCGGTTGGGAAGTTACAATCATTACCAATTTCAAAGTGGAAATGGAGAGGATTACAATGAATTTCATTATAAGTTTGTCGAGGACTTTGAGGCAACATAATGCTATATGTTTCATTGTTGATAGATTGACAAAATCGACCCATTTCATACCTGTGAAAGAGAATAGTACACTAGATCAGTTAGCTCGGAGGTATATGAATGAAATAGTGAGACTATATAGAGTCCTAGTGTTTATTATGCCTAATCAAGATCCCAAATTTACTTCTAGATTTTGGGGTAGCTTATAGACAACATTAGGTACGAAGTTGAATTTCAGTACAACATTTCATCCTCAGACAGATGGATAAAGTGAGAGAATTATTAGGACTGTTGAGGATATACTTAGAGCTTATGTTTTGGAATTTCAAGGGACACATAATCAATATATAACTCTTATTGAATTTGTATACAACAATCATTATCACAGTAGTATCGATAAGGTGCCATATGAGGCGTTGTATGACAAAAAGTGTCGAATGCCTTTACATTGGGATGAAGAGGGTCTAAGGATTATTGAAGGCCCAAAAATGATTTAAGATATTGTTGATAAGGTGAAATTGATCGAAAGCAAAATTAAGGCAGCTCAAGATAGCCAAAAAAGTTATACATATTAGCACCAAAGAGGTATAGAGTACTAAGTGGGAGAAAAGGTGTTTATGAAAGTATCACCTTCGCAAGGAGTGCTGAGGTTTGGTAAAAGGGGTAAGTTAAGCCCTAGATACACTGGTCCATATGAGATTATTAAGAAAATAGGACCATTGGCTTATAAGTTAGCATTATCACCAAAGATGTCTCAGATTCACAATGTGTTCCATGTTAGTATGCTCAGGAGATATCGATCAGATCCAACACATATATTACTGGCCTAAGAAGTTGAGATTGCAACATATTTAAGCTATGTTGAAGAACCAGTCCAAATAGTTGGTTACCAAGCTAAGTAGTTAAGAAACTAAGTAATCATATTGCTTAAAGTCCTTTGGAGGAATCAATCGAGAGAAGAAGCTACATGGGTGACTGAGGAGAACATGAGGAAACAATACCCCATCTATTTAGCCAATCAGGTAAGAATTTTGAGTGCAAAATTTCTTAAGAGGGAGAATTGTAATAGCCCATTTTCCATATTAAGGGATAGAGCCATAAATTATTGCACATGGCCATATTATTGAGAATTCATGAAATGCATTTCATGACATACATATCATTAGCATACATATATGAATTTTATTTTAGTAAACACTATAAAGATAGTATATGCACTCAATTGACATATTCTAGGGTATGAAAGTTTTTAAGTGATTATGATGTGATTGTGTGATTATGTATTAATTATGTCTTGGATTTTGGTTTCTTGAACTACAATTAGTAAATTGGGAATTTTTGTTAAAGTTAGGTGATTGATGAAGTGATATGTGCATTTAGCCTAGGAAAAATATTAAATGGTAAGACAAACTGATACATGGAAATTTAGGGTAACTAGGCCTATAAAATAATGACTCATGGCATTAGTACTAGGGTGACAAATGGCTTGGATAAATGAGTGAAAAATGGTGGTATAATTGGGTGAAAAATGGATTAGGAAATTACGTGACAAATATACCAAATATTAAGTGACATTTGGTGGTTAAAGTAGAAGACATGTAACATGCCTCTTTACTTGACAAGTGTTTGGAAAAGTATCCAAACTCTTTCCACAAACCTACACCCATGATTTCCACACTTGAAAGACCACCTTTTTCTTTTTTTTTTACATGTTCCCTTTTTCTTTCTTCTCACCATCTATCTACATCCATAACCCTTATAACCTTAGATTTTTGCTAAAATTTTGCACCTTGCCACTTCAAAATTCTACTACCGTCATCTTATTATTGAAACCCCTTTGTGTTTTCATCTTTTTCTTGGAGTATGGTTGTAAGCTTAGAGGGCTAAGACATCTAGTTAATTGAGGTGGAATAAGAATTAAACAAGTAAAATTTTGATCTTGTGGCATGTATAATAGAAATCTTATGGTGATTGAATTGAGATGAATTAGATTGAAGATGAAGTGTGTTGGAAATATAATGAACAGATAGGTTGGTATATGGTGAATTAGATTGATATTTGAAGTATAATGAAGGTGAATTTATGCTAATGAAGGGTGATATTGTATTGTTCTTGAAAAGGGAAAAAGAACTAGGACTACATGTATAATCAAATGAATGATTGTTTCTTTTTTGAATTTGATGCATGAAAGACCATAAATTATGAGCTACTAAATGAATGATTTGAATTGGAATTGGATATGGAATTGATGAGGAATTGACTTACAGTTAAGGTATAATTGAGGTATAAGTAGGACTGTGATGAAGATGTGTTGAATTTGGTATGAAGATGTTAAAAGCTGGAAAATTTTAAAGGGAAAGGATTGTGAACCTTTGGTTCACTCATCCCACGATTATGGACAAGGCATGGAAGTGAGAAAAGTTCAGTTTTTTGTGATATTTAAACCATAAAAGGATAGGTTACTTTACTTAGGTGCAATTAGACTAAACAATTTAGACTAAATGGTAAGACAAACCTAGATAGTTGCTTGATTAATTGATTAAGTGTTTGGTAAGTTTAGGTTGTTAATTGATATTATAATTTAAGGAATGGATTGTTTGATATCAATGTATATGAATTTGGGAAGTATGAGTTGTTAATGGTATAAAGATGTTCTTATGAATACAAATTTTATCCAAAGGATATAAGTAATGAATTAGTTATGACTGAATGAGAATTGGGAAATTATATGAATATATATAATGCTAAGAAAAGATTGATGAATGTATGATTAATGAATTTACAGTAATCAACTTATTTAAGGTTTAACCTAAATTAAAAACTAGATGCATACAAGCTATGATGTATGAATGATCAAGAATTGTGAATAAGGATACATACCTAGGATAGTCAATTGAGCATGCAATGAACATAACACATATACATGTGTATGATTGAGTACTAATTTGATTAAACAAGTTAGTAATGTGTAAATATTTGTATTGTATGATATAGAACACAAATTGAGTGTCCACATCTAGACAATGTCAGATCATCAAGGCAATAGTTATCTAGAGCGTACAATGAGTTAACCTAGATGTTTTTTTTCACTATATTTGAATTGTTTTTGATTAACGGTCATACATTGAACTGTTATTAATATAACTATGATAATTCTAGACATTGTTGGTCCAAGGAGTTTGATATTCATGATTAGAAGTGCTTTCTAATTGTATGCGAATATGAAAATACTGGATTCAGACCCGATGAATATGATAAATGAGTGTGCACATTAAATGAAAATTATTGTATCATATTATGCAAATTGATGCATTTCATTACATTTTTATGCATGATCATATAAAGAAGTTGTGACTGGAGTGACCAACGTAAAAAAGAGCTTAAGGCTTAGGAAATATGCACAAAGAGTCACAAGCTCAGTTATTAATGAGCCCAGTATCCATAAAGGGTAAGGGGAAGTAAATGAAATGAGCTCAATATCTACAATAGACACAGGATAGTAAATAGGCGCTCGATTACAACAAAATAAAAATAAAAGTGGAGTCACATATGCATTTGCATATGTATAAATTGACATGTATCATAAGAATGATTGAGATGAATGTTGGATTGTTCTAAAATGATGATATGAAATGTTTGTATTCATAATGTACTTATTAAAATATGATGTATTTATGATCAGGTACTCAATACTAAATGATGTGATACATAGGTTACTCAATACTGAATAATGCGATATACTTGTGAATTTGGTTATACACTTGTAATGTTGAATTTTAACTTAAGTGAGTACATTGATGATGGTTCATTCACTAAGTTTGCAAACTCGTCAAAATTGCAATGTTGATTTTTAGGTACTGGGGAGACCTAGCTTCTAAAGCAATCTAGTTAAAGTCTAGTATTATCAATTTTGGGAACAAGAAATGGCTCAAAGTTCTAGTCAGCTGATATTTGAGGAGTTCAGATAGAATGTGTTTGTTTAGTTTCTCATTTCATGTAAAACATTTTTGTATAGAATAGTGAACTCACAAATGTTTTGTAATGTAAATATATGGAGTTTGGAATGTAATGCTACAATGTAAATTGTGTTTTGTTAATGAAATAGGAAAAGTTGATCCTTAAAATACTTATGTTTCTTTAATGCAATAACAAGTGAATATGATTCCTCTAACATGCCATTCTCATAGGGTATCTCGGATGTCCTCTGGATGTTTGAACATATATTCTATGGTAGTGGTGTGGTACATTCTTAGGAGAGAAAAATTCTTAAACTATATCTATAAACAATCCTCCATTCTTATCCCAAGTACTTTAGAAGAAGAAAACATTATAATCATTTGACCTTAGTGATTTGGTAGGATTAAGACAAAAAAGGGCTTCTTTGATTTTCAAATTAGAGAAAAGCAATCATATGGTATCTTTAGTAACCTAGTTAAGAGGAGAATTAACAAAATAAGTAAGATCAACAATAGAAAATGAGTTGTTAAAGCTTTATCCTTGGATATTCTTAATATAGTTAAACGCAATAGTCCCTATCCTCACTTAGTCTTTGCACAATTATCCACCTATAACTAGTAAGGCTAAAACCCTAATAATGTTTCTTTTAGCAATTATAGATTTAAAGAAAAATTTGGAGTTATTATCACCACTTGAAGACAGTTTACCCTTACCCTTTTTTTAAGAAAATAGTTATGCCACTAAAGTGATGTGGGGTATCTACTAGTATATTGAATTTTAATAACCCTTAAATATGAATTGAGAGTCTTGATAACATATTTATTGAGGTAAGGAGGTGATCCTCATTCCCCAGATTCTTTTTCTTTGACGCCTAAATAATCAAATGCTCTTAATCATTAACATTACATATATGATTATTTATCATTTGAGTTAATAACCAAAGCTCATTGGAGAATTTATATTTAAAGAAAATATGGTCCTTACTCTCATCATCATTGTTGCGTAATTTGATTATATCAAGTTTGGAAAGTTTGTTTCTAATGACAAGTCATAAGATAAAAGATAGCTTAAAAAGAAGCTACTTGAACTAGACAAGCTTCCTCTAGGAGACTTTATATGTAGGATTCTTGAACTTTTAATAACTCAATTTATTAGTACAAATACCTAAAGGATGTCTACCCTAGTAAGTAATTTTCGACCTCTATCGATTGGGATTAGTACATGGAAGGATTTCCTTAATATTATGAAACTATTTATTAACTAAGCTACTCATTACCACTAATCAGTTCACACATTTTGGCTTTACCTTTTATCATGTGTTTGAGATGGAAAGCTTGAAGAATAAGGCTCTAATACCATTATTGGAAAAATTAGGATGGATCTTAACCCTAGTATAAAAAATAAAATATTTTATGATTTTTTAAATCCAAAATTACTATTTGTTTTATATCGTGATACATTATATAATGAAAGGATTAAATTTATTAACCTTGTTCAAAGATTTTCCAAATCAATACTAATGGATAATAGTAGAACATTCTCCTTAATTAATTTAGGGTAATGTAAGTCATGTATTGAGCATTAAACTACCTTTATATAGTTTATGTCATAAAATAAATTTCGTAACTCTAAAGGAGTCCAATTAATTGTTAATTTAAATATAATTGAAATCTATTTCTAAAAAATAATTTTCTAAAACTTCAATTAGAAATCAATTTAAATATATTCTTAATCTAACAAAAAATAATTAATTCAATTTAAAAATTATTTTAATGAAAAAATTAAAAATTTCTTTAACTATAATTAACTAGGATTAGATCAGAAATCGAGGATGGGATGTATAAACAAAGATGGGGCTTCATACCTTTATGTTGTTGCTCAACAATTAATAAACTATACCAAACTTATTTCAAAAACCTAAAATTAGATGTTCAAGTTTTTACAATTGGATTTAGTTCGGTTATAAGTCTTAAGGTTTATATCTTTTACATATTTAGATTTAATATTATAATAAATAATAATCAATAGAAAATTAAGTTACATAATTGAATAAGGCTCTAATACCCTAATTGGAAAACTGAGATGGGTTCTTATCCCCTAGTAGAAGAAAATAAAATATTTTATGATTTCTAAATCCAAAATTACCTTTTGTTTTATGTCATGATACATTTATACATTATGTAATGAAAGGATTGAATGTTAGCCCTGAAATTTTTTTATGTTATTAAACATGATTAAAGGAAATTAAAGCTTTCATAGATAAAATTGAGTTAACATTAATTAAGATGATAGGAATTAATTATGATAGTAGTAAATAGCATATGACATTAATTATCATGTAATGGCATAAATGAATTAAGTGTTAAGAATTAATGTTAGTACATGTATTAGTTGGCATGAATTAAATGAGTTAGATAGCATGTATTAAATGTGTTAGTTGGTTTAAATGAATAAGGGGTAATTTAATGTGTTAAGTGGGCTTAAGTTAATGGGTCCAAATAAAATAGAAAAGAAGAGGAAGGAATAAGATGAAGGTGAAATAAGTTGGGCCTTGAAAGAACAAATGGGCTTAAGTAAAGAGGAAATGATGTAGGAAATGAGAAAGGAAAGGAAGGAAGGGAAAGGAGTGGGCTTAGGCCTTATGGGCTTAAGTGAATAAGTAAAGGAGTAGTATAAGAAGAAGAATTAAATGAGTTAGGGAGAAGAGAAGGAGAATACGAAAATAAGAGGGAGAAGAGAAGGAGTTTCGGCAAAGTGAAAAGGAAGAAGAAGAAAAGAAGAAAGGTTGGTGATTTCCAAGAGTTTGGGTAAGTCTTTGATGAAAGTGCAAGGGAAAGAGGTGGAGGAAGGCTAGAGCATTACATTGAACCAAGAAAACCCTTGTTTGGTTAAGGATTTAAGGTAAGATGTGATT
>JANIHY010000210.1:42785307-42800216 GCA_027479065.1 Erythroxylum brevipes
GTTAACCTAATTGTCCTTGAAGAACAAGTGGTAAATCTAATTGGTTGAGGATACAACAACAAGGAGAAAGTAGATTGATAAAGGAAAAGATTCAAAGGCAAAGGATTTGGATACAACAAGAAGGAGAGGATAGCATAGCGAGGATTTAAAGCTGTAGCAAAGGAGTCGGTAATACTCTTGATCTTGTTTATGTTTATTATCCTTATACCATATCATATATGGATTAGCATGATGACTTGGATTTGTTGCTTCCATTATAAGTAATGATTTCTTAAAAGTTTTTGAAATCTACCGTTTCTCCAAATATAGCATGCTTTGTTTTTCCGATCCAACAGTTATGTGTCATGTCGTATTCAATAAAAAAAATTATGTTTTCTTTATGCTTTTTCTTGTAATCTTCTCTAATTATTGACTTTGTCATTTATGAAGCTAATTTTTTACAATTAAGTAAAATAAGACATAAAACCAATTAAACATAGGTAATATGAACTGAAAATATAACAAAATACTAGGAAAAATATATTCATATTTCATGCAAATCGACCGGTATAAGACAAAAAAATATTCATAAATGCCATAAGTTTCCTCTTGAACACACAAAGATTTGGCCTATCATAAGAAAATAGATCTTCATCAAGGTCTAAAAACTTTACCTTAGACCAAAAAATTTGTCCTAAAGCATATATCATATCTTCATCAAGGTGAAAAAGCCTCAACTGGAATTAGTAAATAACTGTTATATCATTTGAAAACATATTTTCATGAAAATCTAAAGCATTTATTAACAAGGATATGGTCTATCACAAGAAGATCTGATCTTCATTATAATATTGAGATTATACAACCCACAATTATATAAATCAAATAACATATCATCAACAAATGTCATCTAAGACTAGATCAACTTCATGAGGATAGGCTTTTGTGATCACATCATAATTATAGATTCAATGTAATTTTGACATTTGAATATGATAATGGTTAAGCTATTGGAGGGAAATGAAATATATGAAAATATGCACAAAGATTGATGCCTAACAAAAGCTTAATAAGCCAATAATCTTCAACCATGTTAACAAATGGAAACAAGTTTCACATTTTAAAACACCCACAAGTCACTATAAAAGTGATCACTATTCTTAATAATGTACCCACTTCAAACCTACTCACTTTATCTTACCAAAACAATGCATTTCTCGCACTAGAATTTACTAAATTGACCCAAACATTTAAACACACTCCAATTTTTAATTTTGTCAGTCTTGTAGAGAAGACCCTAAAGTCAAAACAATGATAATCTCAAGTTTGGATCGTTGAGCCCAAACCTTCGCGAAATCAATATGCATTAATAGATATTACCTTTATTCGACAAAAAGTTTTAAGCATATTCAAATTTGTCACACTAGACACGCTATTTAGATAATGCTCTTGGAATCTCCAGGAGCACTTAAGCACGCTGAGAGTATTTCTATAACTCTTGTCGCACTAGACACACTATTTAGATAAGGCTCTTGGAATCTCTAGGAGCACTTAAGCACGTTGAGAGTATTTCTATGGCTAACTTTACTTTTATTTTATGTATAAGATATTACATTGCTTCTTTTTCTCCTTGATTTTAAGAGATTAAGAGAATCTAGAGTAAAACCCTTTCTCCATCTGCCATCATTTTTTATTATTCTATTATTTGTTTTGTTTGGGCTGTAGGTTTCAATAAGCGCCAATTTGGCACTTTCCTTAGTAAATGAATTTTAGTATGCCTTTAAGTTCATTGACTACTTATTCATGATACAACTATAGTTTACATTTTAGATGGAAAAAATACCATTAATCTATTATACTCAAAATTTGATAAATAAATACTTCTATCATCTAGTAAAATAATTCATGTTAAATTGAATGGGTTGACGAGAAGTTGTAGCAACTTGGCTTAGAATCCGCTATATGAAAAAATACGGTTATCTAAGTATTTGATGAACATAGCAAATTCTAAAGTGGGCATATTATTATTGTTGGCACGTGACCTTTAACATTCAAAATCATGCAAAATGATATAGATAAAGTAACTAAATTGAAGTAGAAAAAGTTTAAATCCTGTTATTACGAAATAATTTTCAATTAAATAATTTAGTTAATTGCAATATGAATTAAAATGTTGATGTACATGTGATAACACGATAGTATTGTAGTGACATCACAATAACATCATCATAAAGACATGATACATTTACATGTCTCAATAAATATAATGTTTGTATTTAGGGTGGAGTAAAGAAATTTATCATAATAGGACTAAATATGCTATTGTCCCTTTCGTATTTAAGTCTCAGCTCTCAAGAGTTTTTTTTTAAGAGCTTTTCCGCCAGATACAGGACTTACATAACCATGTGGCTCGGCATCATCAGCTAAATCCGTATCCCCTGTCTGAAGAACTTGCACAGTTAACTAGGAGAAGCCTAAATGAAATGGCGACGACATCAGACTACTGAAATTGCAAACAGCAACATTTTAAGCATACGACTTTATCCCCTCTTGATGCAATGATATCGGAGGTGGTATTAGTAACATAGGTTCCAATATAGAAGATATATATATTTTTTGTTTTGGTTTACAAGACCAGTATCCGAACTTATTGGGTCAACTAATCCGATTCGGAGATTAGAAGACATTTATTATTCGTAGAGTTTACTGATAGGAAAACCGAAACAAGAAAGAGTAATAACTTTTCTTCTAATACAGAGACCACACGGAATTCTGGTAAGCAGAAACTTGAGGACATAAATTAGCACCTGAAGCTTACATTAACTCCAACTTCATGGAGTGGTGATGCCTGCAAGGACAGGAAAATAAAGTGATCGGGGGTATTAAATTTACGCAATCCTACATTGTTAATGGATATAGAAAGGTAGAGATGAAGAGAGCTTACTTCCACACTTGTAGTGGCGAGGAACCCTTCTTCCACATCCTTCAATGAGGCGAATGGCACGGTTTACATCAACAAGTGCGGCCAACTTTGGGGTAACAACAGGGCAAACGCACTCAATATGGCTAACCCGAACACGCTCACAGCAGGCAGGCGATGGCAGCCTTCCATATACCACTGGCTTGCATGCGTTAATCCCAAGCCTTCTCTCCTCCTTGCAAGCCGCAGCACTAACTTCTGCACTTGCCTTATTATTCACTTCCAGAATGCCCAAAACAAGGAGCAAAACCATAACAATGGAGGCTAATGGTTTTGTTTTCATCATTTGTCTCATTTAGTTTCCACTGCCAAGTCCCAGCCGACCAAGTTTTCTGATGCTGTATCGGTTCGAGAGCAAGAATGAATATATGTACTAGGAGTCAACAGGGAAGTGGGAACATTGGAGGGCAGCTGTCGGTTCGATGGCTAAGTATTTGGCCATCAACTGTAGTTTTCGTTGAATTTTGTAGAAGGGTTGCTACCACTATGCGTCTTTTCAGGGTAAGTAAATGGTACGCGAATTAGGAGATGAAATCGTCTGTTCCACAATCGCTGTTCCCACCCTGTGCTATTATACGACATCCGCATATTTAACAATAAATAAAAAAGACGGAGGTGAATATGTGGATAGCATGCGATGGCACAGGGTAGGAAACAGACGATTTCGTGCCAAAAAAAAGAGGGATTTGATTTTTTGTGCCAACAATGCTGATCCTATCTTGTACTACTTTATTCTAACTATTCATTTATACGGGTCTTACATAAATAGACGGTTAGGATATAGTGACACTGAATAGGCCAGCGTTACTGGCACAAAAGATTTGAGGGAAAAAAAGATGCCCCGCGTGGCCGTGAGTTTCCTTCAGAAAATGATACCCCACGTCAATTTGGAGAATGGTGGGCGAAAATGGTTGTATTTGACTTGGTCTAAAGGAATCTCGTCAACTGTTTCTAGTTTTTAAGACATTTTCTTGCTCTCTTCAACCTACGATAACCAATCAATAAACCCCTGTTTTTAAACAATAGATAAGCCTTACCACAGCTGAATAACTTTATTAAAGCTGTAAAGGACGAGGTCGAGTACAACGTGCGTTCGTTTGTTCATTTTGATTTTATTAACCTCGTCTGTGTGTGTACTTTTTCTGGTGCGCTAGCATACATCCGAACAGAAAAGCACGACACTTTAAGTTTTGGTCGGGTCGATCGTGTTGGGTCCGGATTCTGTCAGGACGACCCGTAGGTCGATCGGTCCATTCATCAAAGATCAGTCTCCTACCTAATGGCTATGTCGAGCCCAAGTCCGATCCACGCTCTCCTCAGCCCGTCTCCATGTGAGAGACCTCCATACACACGACGTGAAGACCTAAACCTAGCTATTGCTCCATATATATGGTATTTTTTTCCATAATTGAGGTACGAAATCACAACCTAGTTGCTTTTCTCTGATCTGATCAACCACACCTTCACCAGAATACTTACTTGAGCGTCGGAGGGGCTAATCGGGACACAACCCCCGACCAGCCTTCTTTGTTTTGCAGGTGATTTCACGTCAGATTCACCACAGCAAGCAGCAGATTCATGGATCAGAACGGCAACGCACAGTTCAGCCAAAATCCGGCAGAACCGATATCCTTAATTAATGTGTCTGTATGATGGATTACGTGGGTAACGTAAAGTAGAGCAATGCTGAATTTTTGAGATAATGGTTTAAGTGTGATAGAACTCTATCTTAAGTTGGAGTGTATATATATCACAATTGTGGTGTATTACGTGTGTGAGAGTTGGGGTTTACTACTGGAATTTTCAAAAGTGTGGCCAAGGGTTGGTTTTTGGGTCTCAGTTAACTACAACAATTTAATTGGTGACCAACTTTCAAATCGGTCCTGGAAGGAGTTGAATTTATCATAAAGTTGTTTCTCTCTATCCCAAATATTTTCATTTTTATTTCTAGATATTTTAATCACTTGAGTTATTCGCTTAATTATCTTTATTATGAAATAGTGTGTGTAAATCCTCTATTGAGGTTAACACAAATAGGTCGTATTATTGTATATGAAGTTCTTTCACAGGAAGTGAGGTTGCGAAATAGTGTCAAGGGTTGAGTAGTAAAGCCTTGGGTAAATATATTATACTTCGGTGAAAGTATTAAACTAGGTGAGGGCCCACAGATGTAGACAAGACGTGTCGAAATGTGTTACCAAATTTCAGTATTGATCTGTTTAATTTTGTATTTATTTTTCTATTTTTGTTTGGTACAAAAAAATTAACAATTCCTGATACAGTTACTCTATATCTAATAACCGACAAATACAGGTACAAGTAACTACGACAAAACCTTACAAGTAACTGCGGTCAAATCGAAAAGTTTATGAAACTACTCTCCTCTACAGTTTTTCAATTATTATCAGAGCAAGGTCACCGAGTCAGAAATTGGTAGCAAGTTAGTGCGGATCCGGGCTTCACAATTATGGCCATAAAAGGAGCATCAATTATCATGCCACCATTGTTGGACGGTTCCAATTATCCTGCATGGAAATCAGGGATAAGAGTCATTATTCAGGCACAAGGAATGAGAGCATGGAACTCGGTGTTACATCGCTGGACACATCCGATAATTACTGACAATAAGGGAAAGACAGTTTTAAAAGATCTATCTGAGTGGACAAGAGCCGAAGAAGAAAGATCACTTGGAAACTCACAAGCATTGCACGCAATTTTCAGTGTTGTTGATGAAGGACACTTCTTAATGATATCAGCCTGTGAATTGACTAAAGAAACGTGGAATACTTTGTAAATTATTCATGAAGGGTCCAAATATGTGATAGTGTCAAAATTACATATGTTAGCTGTAAAGTTTGAAAAATAGAAGACGAATGAAAATGAGACTATTGGAGACTTTCATGCAAGATTGTCAGATATAGCGAATCAGGCATATCAACTCAGGAAAAAATATTCCAATCCAAAACTAGTCAAGAATACGTTGAGATCATTGCCTTCAAGATTTATTTCGAAAATTGCAGTAATCGAGGAGGCTCATGACATCAATGACTTGTCGTTAGAGAAGGTAGTTGAAATTCTTACCAATTTTGAAACGAATTTGTTGAGGGACAAACAAAAAAAGGGAAAAAGATTGGCATTACAAGTTGAAACTAGAAAAGGTATGAATGATGTAGAAGATAAATCCAATGAGAATAAAGATATGGAGTTATTAACACGAGAGTTCAGTAAGTGGCTGAAGAGAGTGAAAATGGATAGACCCAAATTTAGGTAAAATGGCAAGAGCTCATCAAACAATAACTTGAAATAACAAGTCAAAACTCAAAAAGGAAAAAAAAAAGGTCAAGAGAATTCAATGTCATGAGTGTCAAGGCTTCGGATATGTTCAAGCAAAGTGTATTAACATCTTGAAGAAGAGAAAAGGAAAATCCCTTACTAGCACTTAAAGTGATAACGAATCTAGAAGTGAATATGGAAGTGAAGAAGTTGCGAATAATGTTACATTAGTTACTTTGTATAGCAAAAGCCTAATTACTTGCTTAACAACAACTGATAAGGAAGTAACTAAAGATGAAAAAGGGAGTAAATCGGAAAATTTCAAGATAAACGCAAACCAATCAGCTCAAGACTCGATCTCAGATTATGACAGTGATAAAAGTGATTCAAGTGATAAAAAAGAGAATATTTACGAGGCTTACAAATTAATGTACGAAAAATAGGTGAAAACATGTAGGAAAAATGAAAGGTTGAAAGAAGAAAACTTCACTATAAAGAATACTATTCAAGATCTAGAGAAGAAATTGATGTCAACTTTATATGAGCTTGGTGAAACTAGGTTGAAACTAGTAAGTAATGAAAATGGATTGAGGATGTTGAATGGAGGTATAGAAAAATTAGAAAAGTTAATGAAAATCGGTAAGGTTAAAGGAGATCTTCAAGGCATTGGCTACAAAGTTGACTGTTTCAAGGTGAATGATGAGAAAGATGACATATTTAGTTCTGTCCAAGAAGAAACTTTAAGGAAGAATAGACAGTTTGTACCCATATGTCATTTTTATAGAATCATTGGGCACATAAGGCCGAGATGTTATAAGATGTTACAAATGATGTTTCAAATGGGTCAAAACCGAAAATCTGGACAATCTCCATTAAATTTTCAGCAACAACCTATGTTATCGAAGTGCACTTAGATTAGAAAGGGTCAATTACAGGCACAAAGAAATTATAAAGGAAAAACAAGAAATTATCTAAATTCACAGTTAGTTACTGCTTGTGAAGAAACTATTCAGAAAAAGGATAAATCAGTTACTTTAGAAGAAGAAACCGATGACAAAGATCATATGATGAGGAATAAGGCCAGGTTTGAATTTCTTCGAGAGGCACAAAGATTGTATACTTTACATTTTTGAAGTATTTTTTGTGTTGTTTTAAAAAAATGAAATGTAAAAAAAAGACTTGTCTTTTTAATTCTTTAGTTTTTATGCTACCATTGTTGTCCCATCTTTTTAGTAGTTTACATTGTAACTTCTATTTGACTCCACCAAATTCTCTTCAGCTCTCTCATCAGTGTGGTCTCTCTCTCAAGTATCTCTCTCTCTCTCACTACACTGGCAACACTCATCTTTATTTGCTTGAATTTATGAATTTGATTAGTCTTATGAAGATGAAATTGAAGCAATGATATGTTGGCATGTGTATTGATTGGTGATAAATTATCATCTTGGTGTGCTTATAATTCTTTTGTTGAATATACTACTGATTTTTATGTTTCTTTATTAATTGAGATTGATTGTGTTAAAGGCATTCTTAGTTTTGACAATATTTTGTCCTAAGGGGGAGACTTTATATTAATTATGGTGAGTGTTCCATTAAGGGAAGCTTTCAAGGTATATGCGTAACTATTGGTCATGCTTTTTAGCATCTTTTTGTCCTAAAGGGGAGAAAGGATTTGTGCATTTGATGATTATATGTCCAATTGTCTCCTTTAGGGGGAATTTTTACTATGTGACAAACAATGTCAAAAAGGGAGAGATTGTTAAGATATATCGTATCTTTCTTTTATTTAGTTTTGCATCTTATTTATTAATTGGACATATAAGATATTAATTAGATAATGACTTGAATTCAAAAAAACTATTGGTGATAATCTTTTAGTGGTGATAGAGTCATATTCTTAATTAATGTGTATCATGACAAGAAGTATAATGGATTACATGAGTGATATAAAGTGGAGCATTGCTAGATTTTTGGGATAATGGTTTAAGTGTGATAAAACTCTATCTTAAGTTGGGGAGTGTATACGTCACAATTGTGTTGTATTACGTGTTTGAGAGTTAAGATTTATTTCTGAAAATTTCAGAAGTGTGGCTAATGATTTTTGTATGGTTTGGGTCTTTGCCGTGGGATCTTTGTTGCGTTAATTAACGGCAATCTTTAGTGTTTTTGGTGGTGGTGTAGCAACGCTTATGTGAGCTAAGTTTCTATTGGATTTCTTATGTAACCCAAGGTTATTTGTATGAGGGTTGCACTTTATCATAAGTTACTATTGTTGGTTTCAAAAAGAAAACATAATCTTGAGTGGATGTTGTGTTTTTATCTTGGGATTGTTATCATTGATGTTTTTCAGATTGCTCTGAACATTGCTCTTCAATTCTTCAACGTCAATCTTCTACTGTATTTGTTGGCCGCCCTTGATGATTCATGGTTGAAAGTAAGGCAGAAAAATCCCAATAGTTAACTAAAGCAATTTAATTGGTGAACAACTTTTAGATCGATCTTGAAAGGAGTTGAATTTATCAGAAAGTTGTTTCTATCTATCTCAAATGTTTTCTTTTTTTTCTAAATATTTTAATCACTTGAGTTGTTCGTTTAATATTTGTCTTTATTATTAAACAGTGTGTAAATCCTCTATCGAGGTTAACACGAGTCAGTCGTATTATTGAATGTGAAATTCTTTCGCGGAAAATGAGGTTGAGAGATAGTGTCAAGGGTTGAGTAGTGTCGGCTCAGTAAAGTCTTAGGTAAATCTATTGTATTTCGGTGAAAGTATTAAACTGGATGGCGGCCCCGCAGAAGTAAACAAAGTATGTCGAAGTACGTTACCAAATTTTCCTATTGATCTATTTAATTTCGTTTTTATTTTTCTGTTTTTATTTGTTATGAAAAAATTAGCAATTGGAGTTGACCAACAGAAAACGGTCAAATCGAAGAATTTGTAAAACTACTACCTTTTTTTTTGTTCACCCCCTTTGGAAGATCATAGTTTTTCGTTACAAATGAGCGTTCATTACTTACGCGGACTGTCGGGTAAACTAGAGCTCTGTTGGGCTTGACTTATGGTAAAAGACTTACAGCTTCAATTCTTGTTGCAGTGACAAGCTAGGAACAATCTGTCAACTTCTTAAACATTTCTTTAATGCTATTCGAGTAATATCTTTTGCTTTCAAAGCAGTTATCCTACAGAATCAACACATTTAACAATCTTAAAGAATAATAGAACCTTTTGTGTGGTCAAGATTGAGAGATGATACGTGTATAGAGCAGCTCATTCCAGGTATCAGGCAAGCCAGGCAAGCACCAGTGGAGACAATCAGCATCTCGAATTAACTTTTGCTCCCTCGGCAGTAACTTGACGTGAAAGGAGTTGTATACTGAAATATGAGCGTCCTTCCGGTATTCAGACAATGTGGTTATATTCAGGAAATCGACCGATACTTTCATTGACCCTGTAATGTTTACTGCTATACCAAAAAGCTGGCGATTTGTGCCGACATTCACCGGTTTGGAGCTGTTTAGGATTGGGGTAGTCTCCATTGCGCATTTGACACCATCAGGATTGCCCCAGTCCGAGCTCCTGTTTCACTGAGTTATATCAAGTGTTGCAAACTAAGGAAAACAATTGGTGGTCTGTTTGCATTGTATCTGTTTGCGAAGTCCTCGAAATGAAGTTGGAACCTTGATGCGAAGAGAATGCTAATGGTCAAGAGTCAAGATTGTTGTACCTGACATGGGCTGGAAACATGCTGCTGAAGAAAACATGGGCCTTCTCAGGATCAACATTTTCATCCACCCATTTGGCCCAAGTCTTCAAAGCTCTCTCATATGCTACTGGCAATTCAATTTCATCGTACTCCATACGCAAATCTGATCGGCTTCTTTTCCATCAATTTCAAAGGAAAAAAGATATTGAAGTTGTCCAAGAATGATTCGGAACAAAGAACCTAAAGGATACTTACTATACTTTCATATAAGTAAACTTCATCCACGAAGTATAAGTGTCAAATATAAGGTAGTCCACATTCTTCCAATTATGTCCATGTTTAGATATTGTTTCTGTCGCGATTATGGGATCCACTTGGCCGCTCCTCCTATCTAGAGCATCTGAATTGGAATCCACCAGAAATGGTGCCCAGTAAAACTCTATTGTCGCATTGTACTCCTGCACAATCAAGCTTGCCGCTAAATGTAAGTGAAAGAACAAGTTTAGCAGAAATCAGCTAACAGTAACGGACATTTCAGGTTCCAGTAGCTCGTCACACAGTGCTTGCCCTAAGACTTCACTTCCCATTAGAAATGAAGTGAGGACATTGAGAACTTCATTATCTGATCTATTGTACAAAAGAAGACGTATTTTGATTTGAGAGAGGGAAGAAAAGACCTCAGCTTTGAAGACAGTGAGAGAACTTGAGTAGCTTGTTAAGATCTTCTTGCTTGGAGGAATGGAAGATTGAACCAGACAAATCAAGGATAGCCATTGTTGATGATTCAATGAATCGCCAACAAACATAAGTCTCTTTCCTCGAAGTTTCTCCAGCAAAAGTTTTGCTCTGAACCTTTTGCCCAGATGAAGAAAGGATAATTAATTTCAGCTACCATGAAAGAGGAAACTGGAAACCCTGAATTTGGGTGGAATAATCAAAAGAGCACGTACTTGGGCAAGGAACAGTCTCTGGGCTGCCATCTCCAGTTCTGGTACATGGTATCCTCCCGTCCATTTTCATTGCAAGTCATTGATTCATCTAGAAACTCGCATTCTTCTTCTTTGTAGAATGGACGAGTGAAGTCGTCCATCACCCACTCTCCTGTGAATATAACGCAGTCCAGTGGTGGCAAAACAACGTTGTCTTCGTCACTCCCCTTGCCACCCAGATCAATTTCATCTTGTTTGCTATTCTCTTGAACCATTTGGTAGCTGTTGTTGGATATTTTATTCTTTTCAAGTCTTGGAAATGGGGGTGAACTGAAATTAGCAGCATGGTCAAACAAAGAGCAAAGCAAGAGAAAGATGGAAAAGGAGACCAGAATTCGGAGGCAATTGTTTCTCTTGCAGACACAGCCTCCCCGATTCTTCATCGCTTTCTTGCAGAAAGCCGTGGGCCAACAAGTTTCAGTTACAGGGAATGGTGACCATTGGATGAGGTTGGTGTTTTAATGCCAACATAAACTCTCTGTCATCTTAATTAATGCCAATCTAGCTCCTTCGGTTGCCATTTTCTCTTGTCTCTTTCTTGAACTATTATAACAGTTATATCGTAATATATTACTCGTGTTTTGTTTCATATTAACAGAATCGCTAGCTTTTACAGGATTGCAGAAACCGCCGCTTTTATGTCGTAATTATAACTTGAAAGGAAACTTATAAAACGGACTTCCCAAGATGGTGAAGTTCAAAATTGTTCTTCTGGCTCCTTCGGAGGAGGGCCGAACGTTATGGGTTACCTACTGGTATTTAAGAAGTGAACTTTGTTAGCCTATCGGCAGGAAACTGTGCCCAGAAGTCACTTGCGGGAGAGAAGCTACTTGGTTTCACTCCCCTTGAAAAGCTTAGACTGTTATTATATGAGTGGAACTTGGTCCAACCTTTGCAGTAATAAGCGCTGTCTTTTTATACGCTCATGCAATCTTATCCGGATGGAGTTACTGGTTTTGTTTTTGTACAATCCATTTACTTGTATTGTACCAATTACATAATTGTCAATGCATCAAATGTTGGGATCAATTAAGGAACACACTCCCCCAAATTCGCAATTCTCGTTTCGATTTCAATGGCATGTGAACATATGGATTTCCAAGGTACAATTCCAAACTGTATGAATTTTCACTGGTAAAAAAAGTGGTTGCATGCGAGGAGTAAATACAAAATCAAACATCCATCAATCTTCCCATCAGCTAACACTTGAAAGCTAGATGATCGCTAAGAACGAGAAATAATATAGGTGTAGAGAATCTCGTTCCATGTATCAGGCAATCCAGGTAAACACCAGTGGAGACAATCTGCGTATTTTGCTGCATCACCTTGCTGCTCTGGTGTGAGGAGCTTGTTTTGTCGAGTGGTGTAGATAGAGGTATGAGCATCTTTTCTGTACTCCGAGAGGGCAGTAATGTTGAGCAAATGAACGGGCACTTTCGTTGACTGAAACGCATTTCTAGCAACATCATATAGCCTACGATCTGTGCCAACATCCAACGGAACGTTCATATTCAGAATTGGAGTGGTCTCATTAGCACACTTAACACCACCAGGATTGTTCCAATACAAACTCCTGTTTATTTGAATCCCAAGACCAAAATTTGTATTCCTGTTATTGATTGTAATTCATCAACGAAAAGGAGAGACACAAGAATGTATGGATCCTAGCTTACCGAAAATGAAGAGGAGACATGCTCATGAAGTAGACAGATGTGTCATTAGGATCTACGTTTTCATCAACCCACTGGGACAATGTTTTTAAAACTCTCCTGTAAGCTATTGTACGTTCAATCTCTTCATAGTGCATAGTACTTTCATCGTCAAATGTTCCATGGTCTCTTCAGTACGACCCAAAAAAAAAAAATTTTTAAACAACAAGTAATTGCATAATTTTGCTCTGAATTTGGCTCATGTGCAGTCTTATCTTGATCAGAAAGGAACTTACAGGACTTTGATGGTAAGAGAGTTCATCCACCAAATATAGGTGTTGAAGATAAGGTAATCTGCGCCCTTCCAGTTTTCTCCATGCTTTTTGATGGATTCAGGCATGAGTATGCGGTCTAATATACTATGGTGCTCTGGATCATCCGAATTTGATTCCACCAAAAATGGCGCCCAGTGGAACTCCACGGTAGTTTTATAATCCTGCACAGCAACAATATTAGGAATAAAACGATTGCTGTTGAAGGATTCAAGTTTAGAACTTTTTCTCCAACTCCGAATTAAAATTAGACGATGGGGAATCAATTGAAAGGAATAAATAAAATGGAACAGATAACCACCAAACTTATCGGATTTCAGGGAAATGGTAATAATCTGAAAGGAGAATGAGATTGATAGGAGGATTCCGAGGATGCTTAAATTTTGCTGGCGTAGACAGACGGCAATCGGGGTTGGTAAAGTTTTGGAAACAAGCTTTTCACCGTTATTGGAACAAAAAGCTCGATAGATTCGATAGATACCTCGATCCTGAAGACAGAGACAGGTCCTGAATCATTCAGGCTCTTCTTGGCCCGAGCAACTGCTGATTGGATCAGGCAAACCATAGATTCCCATTGGTTCCTATTCAGCGAGTCTCCAACAAACAAAAGTCTCTTTCCACGTAACTTTTCAAGCAACAATTTTGACTCAAACCTTACATCCAAAAATGGAATCCAGTAAAGTAGAAAACTTTCAGAATAATGAATAAAAATCAGCAAGAAATATGCTTACTTTGGCAACGAACAGTCTTTGGGCTGCCATCTCCAGTTTTGATATAAAGAATCTGGTCTGCCATTCTTCAAACAAGTCACTTGGCGTGATAGAAATGAACAATCCTTCTCTTTGTATAGAGGGCGAGTGGAATTATCAAACACCCATTTTCCTGTAGAAAGATCGCAGTCCAACGGAGGCGATATGATGGCATCTTCTTGTAGTGTTTCTTCAGGTACGGTATACGACAACAGATACGCTGACTTCAAGTTCTGGCTGTACGGAGAGGACTTGAGGAGTACCAAGAAAATCATCACAAGTACAGGATAGGCTGTGCATTTATAGTTAAATCTGCCGAAGCATTTGATTAGAAGCATTCAGTCTAACTGACAGAGCAGTAAAGTCGAAGAGATATGTGGAAGGAATGGAAGCCTAAACACAGGAAAAGAGCAGTCTCTGTGAGAGAGAACGAACGGATACCATGGTTATGGTTTTGACAATTAGCCCTGAGGTAGCCCATACTTTTCTAACTAAGATGGGTAAGAAAAGCGATTGCGTGTCAGTCGGCCTACTCACTTCTTGTGAGAATGAGATCCATCTTAACTCAAAGCTCGTGGCTTTGTCTACTCTGTAACTCTGAATTCTCCGTCAGGTGTAAACTGTAAAATTTCAATTCTATGCCTGTTTCTTAAAAAACAGAAAACTCAATGTTTAAAAACTCAAATAAAAACTATTTAAAAAAAACTCAAATAAAAAATTAAACCCACCATCCAAGTTTAAAAGATTTATCTCATATTAAAAAATCATAAAATGAAATAAAATTTAAAAGACGATACAAGTAAACTATATTTATATATCAAAAATTTAAAACGCGTGTTTGGTAAATAACTAATTAGTTATTTTTTAGTTATTTGGCCCAAATCAAACTCACGTTTAAAAGTTATTTATTTGTTTGGTTATAAATTAGTTGAGTTGACTGATTCATCTCAATCAATTAATTTTTTAAAAACTCCTTGAGTGTTTCGTTTAGGGTTAGTTATTTGCCTAAGGACAATATTGTCCTCTACTTTACTCTTTACTTTTACTTTGTGTATTTTCAAAATTAGATTTTTTATCGTATAATTATTTCGTGAAATTTAGAAGAACATAATAAAAGGGGTAATTAAACTTTTTAATTTTTATTTAATTTTATAATATTAGTTTACATTTAAAAATAACATAATAGTAAGTTTTTGAACATAAAAATTCACATCAAATTAATAATTTTAATATATAACTACCATGCATAGTATC
>JANIHY010000210.1:42800316-42812334 GCA_027479065.1 Erythroxylum brevipes
CTCTGAACTCTAAAAAATGGTCAAAATTAAAAAGACAGGTGCCAAAATGATCCTTTGAGACTGATCACACATCTCCTTAACAATATGTCATTTCGATTCCATTTCTCAATTTTTTTTATAAAAAAAAAGCCATTTCGATTCCATTTCTCAATTCGGAGGTGAGTTAAAAACTGTAAAAGGTTGGAGATTATCTTCCTCTTTGCAATTTCACTTTTCGATATTTCCAAGTGTCTTAGGCCTCGACTCATTCTTGATTATACAGTTCATTTCGTCATTTTCTCATCGCGTTTTAGGTTTTCTTTTCTGTTTATTATTACGGATTCCCTGTGGGTTTATTTTTACTTCCAATGCATGATCAACTCTTTACCGTATTTTCAATTTTCTATAATTAAATTTGCAGGAATAGCCGGCTGAGAATGTATAAAAATTGACTGCGAATAGAACAATAGTTCTTTGAAATCTCCAACTTCACGTAATGTTATGCTCAAATTGCTTGCAAACTACGATATTATAAACGAGATCTAGTTGTTTGATACAAGTGTTGGTGATTACTGGACTTGGATTGTGGTCGGGTCGACCGTGCTGGACCCGGATCTTGTCAGGACGACCCGTGGGCCGATCGGTCCATTCATCAAAGATCAGTCTCCTACCTAATGGCTATGTCAAGCCCAAGCCCGATCCACGCTCTCCTCAGCCCGTCTCCATGTGAGAGACCCCCATGCACACGACGTGAAGACCTAAACCTAGCTATTGCTCCATATATAAGGTATTTTTTTTCCCATAATTAAGGTACGAAATCACAACCTAGTTGCTTTTCTCTGATCTGATCAACCTCACCTTCACCAGAATACTTACTTGAGCGTCGGAGGGGCTAATCGGGACACAACCCCCGACCAGTTTTCTTTGTTTTGCAGGTGATTTCACGTCGGATTCACCACAGCAAGCAGCAAATTCATGAATCAGAACGGCAACGCACAGTTCAGCCAAAATCAGGCAGAACCAAGTTTAAATAATGCAGGGTTTTGTTTAGGAGGTTACCAAGTTGGAATTAAAAATTACTATAATATGCCTAATCCACTGCTGCGGTTGATCAGCCGAATGCTGACAAGCGAATATGGCTCCGAAAATGTCATACAAGCTGAAAATTTGGCAGTACTAGTAAATTCACTAAACTTTAATAAGGATTTATAAAGTTAGATCTCTTACCCTACAACAAGTTGTCTCGTAAAATTTCAGTATTAAAACCAAAGTTAATAAAACAATCAACAAACACCAAAACCAATCCCAAAAACAGTCAAAAAAAGAACGAGAATATAACTCTACTTGCCCTCTCTCTAATTTTTCTCACTTTTAGATATTATGGCCTCGCTGACATCCAAAACCTACATATTTTTCTCTTTTATAGCACAAAGTAAGTTTTTTGCACTTACACAGACACATACATGACCGTGTAAGTGATTGTCTCTTTACCACCGTCTCACTTGTAGATTTATAAGGTCACAAAGGGACACACAGCTGTCACACAATACCACGTATGTCTTGCCTCTTCACGTCCTTCTTCACATGATTTTAGAGAATAATATAGTTTATCCACATGGTCGTATCATAGTTTATTCACATGGTCATGTAAGTGAAGACACAGGCATGTATCACTCTACATGAGTGTGTGTGCTTACATAGTTGATGTACACAATCATGTAAGTTAAAGACACAAACGTGTAGCATCTTATATGGTTGTGTCTCCCCCTAAAAGAGCTTCATCTATCTTATCTTCACTCATTCTCAGTGTCTTCCTTAGACTCAACTTTGTTCACCTTCTCAACTTCATTGCCTGTCTTAGCTTTTACAGATTTATTTTTTCTTGCTCTTGAATACGTTCGTCCATAACATCAATCTTCATGCAAATGTTGTTTTCTTTCAAAATTTTCAATCCTTTGTTCATGTTGAATTCCACTTGATCTTCACCAATCCGAAATGTTAATTTACCTTGATAAACATCTATTAATGCACTCCCTATGTTCATGAAAATTTGTCCAAGAATTACTAGAAGTTCATATCCTCGTTAAAATCTATGACTACAAAGTCCACAAGGATAAGAAACTTGTCCACCTGTATTAAGATATCTTCCACCACTCTAAATGGTCTCTTAATTGATAGATTAACCAATTGAATTAACATTAAGTTGGCTTTAACTAGCCGAGCCCTAATTTCCTAAATATTGACAAAGGTATAAGATTTATAATTGCCTTTAAGTTGCAGAAGCACTTTGCGAATTTGAATTCACCAACCACACAAGATATTGTGAAACTCCCTGGATCCTTCACCTTGGGAGGCATATGATTTTTTATTACGGAACTATAGCTTCCAGTTAATGCTACCATTTGGTTCTCTTCCCAAGTCCTCTTCTTTAATAATGTCCTTTAAGAATTTGGTGTACTTGGGCGTACATTCTAATACCTTCATGAAAAATATATTAATTTGCAAAGTCTTTAACTTCTCTATGAAATTTGAAAATTGTGCATCTAGTTTGCTCTTTCTTATACATTGAGGGTATGAAATCTTGGGTGCATATGTTGAAAGGGCAATATAAGGAGGGTACTCACTTATTGCTTCATCCTTCTTTTCTTATTCCTTTTTTATCGGGTGGGTTGTAGCTTATTTCTTTGTTGATTGCTTAAGTTACTTCCCATTTATAATTGTGATTGCTTTAAATTGCTGCCTTACATTTGCTTCAGTATTACTCAGGAGACTCCTCACACTTCTTATGGACAACACATCTGCCAGTTGACTTATTTGAACTTCTAGGTTATAAATGGAAGAAGCATGATTTTTAGTTACCTATTCAAATTTCCCTTCCATAGTTATGAGTATGTTTATAATCTTTTCCATTTTTGAGTCATTAATATTAGGCTTCTCTTGTTGAAATCCAAATGGACCTTGATTTTTCATTTGGATTCCTGCATTTTTTTATCAAGAAAAATTTTGGTGGTTCCTTCATGAATTATAAGTGTTAGAATAAGGATTGTTTTCTCCTTCTAGACCAAATTATGTCCCCATTTAATTGGGTTGCTTCCTATCATTTTTTAGCATCAAGAAGTAATCAATGGTATCGTGGTTTTCTTATCTTTATAATTCACATCTATGCTGAATTGCTTTAACTCGAAGTAACGAAGAGATTTTCATACAATTGAATTGTTTGGTTAAATTATAAAGCTTATCTTGCATTTCTATCACCGAATCGACAATAATGACTCCCTTTTAATTGTAGAAGGTCATTTATTTTCTACTTTTGTTTGACATCCAAAGAAAGCTATTATTTGCCATCTTTTCTAGCAAATCCTCCACTTCCTCATTAGAGATCCTCCAAACATTGCATTAGTGGTACCCTTTGTGGGTAGATTAACTCTATTATAGAAGGTTTGTAATAAGAATTCTCTAGGTAGGTTGTGATGAGGGTATCTCCTCTTTAAATCCTTGTAACATTCTCACGCATCATATAGAGACTCCTTATTATTTTGTTGGAATTTGTAATCTTCTTTATTAACCTGGTAGTCTTCGTCAATGGAAAGTATTTATCTAAGAAAGCACACATTGGTAGCTCCCATGTTATGATGTTTTTTTAGTTTAAGGAATAATACCATGTTTTTTATTATATCGGAAGGTATCAAATATCTTTAAAAATTTACTAAATGTGCGTTAGGATCTTCTTTTGCTAAACTATAAAATTGTATGTTCATCGATATCATATTCAGCAATGCTGGTTTTATTTCGAATGAGGTTAGCACTAATGGATAAGTGATGCCTTTTTTTAGCATTGAACTTTGGCCTCATGAAATCTATAAAGGTTCTAACATGCACCGCTGAAGGATTGATGACAATTTGATGGTGTTTTTTATGGGTGTTTTGTTTTGGTGTGTTTTTGATCTTGAGGAATTAAGAAGGATGAAAATTTCGAATTCAACAATCAAGAAAAATAAGGATACACAAGGATTGATTTCTACGACACCTCTTGAAAACTTGTTCCAAACAATCCCGATGTTCAAAATAAAACCCAGATGAATGAACAATCGACACGTCACAATTAGGAAAGCAATTGACAAGTGAAATATGGTTCGAAAGGTAACAAGAACAAGAGAATAATGTTTCTCCCTATTAAAGTCAACGACTTTCCAACAATTCTAATCTAAAGTTCCAAAAATTTGACCTAAAGATGCATATTTATACCTAGGTTAAATAATAAAAAGGTTGGGCTAAAATACATGGAAGCACAAAAAAAACAAAGTCCAAAAACTAAATAAATAGATCTGATGTGTTGCGTCACTACTGGATCCATATGTTCTTGAGCTTAAATGATAAAGCATTAAAATAATCCAAATCTTCTTGTCTTCAAGCTCCAAGTGTATCCAGTCCAAGGATTTGAGTTAAATGGATTAATTTGGGCTCAATTCCGATAAACTCTCCTCCAATAGGCTTGGAGTTCACTATCCTCTCAAGATAAAAGCCCACATGTGTATAAAGAGCCTCTTTAAGTCTCTTGGCCCTAGCCTTGGTCATGGGTCCTTCTGGCATGGCTAGCTCTCTGCCTCGTCTTACTCGACGGTCCATGGTCCCACTCACATCAATCCCTCCCTCCTTAGGAAGATTCATCCTCAAATCTGAATCTATATCAAAAGGAGAAAGATCAGCAACATTAAAATTAGAGGACACATTATACTCACCTGGAAAATCAATTTTATAGGCATTGTCATTGATTCGTGCCAACACCTGGGGATCATCACCCTTGGGATCCAACTTAGATTTCCTCTGGGTAGGAAACCTTTCCTTCCTCAAATTCACCCAAACCCAATCACCAGGTTCAAAGGTCACCATTTTTTGCTCCTTATTGACTTGCTTTGCATATACCTTGTTCCTCTGCTCAATATGTTGTCATGCCTTCTCATGCAACTCCTTGACTATCTCAGCTTTCCTCTTGCTATCTATACTAGACAACTCATGCAAGGGTAAAGGCACCAAATCTAAAATAGTCAAAGGATTAAAACCATAGACAAAGTCAAAAGGTGAAAAACCTGTGGTAGAATGTACACTCCTATTATATGCAAATTCAATAAATGACAAACATTCACCCCAAGTTTTCAACAAGGTACCCAAGGTCCTATTAACTACCTCAGTTTGTCCACCTGTCTATGGATGACAAGTAGTAGAATAGAGCAATTTTGTACCCAACTTGCCCCACAATACTCGCCAAAAATGGCTTAAAAACTTAGCATCCCTGTTAGATAGAATAGACCTATGAATGCCATGCAATATAACAACATCTCTGAAAAATAAGTCAACAACATGCACAATACCATTAGTCTTATGGCATGCAATGAAATGAGCCATCTTACTAAATCAATCAACCATAACAAAGATGTTATCAAAACCCCTCTTTGCCCTAGGCAAGTCCAAAACAAAGTCTATAGAAACATCAACCTACAGTTCAGTAAACACAGGTAAAGGGGTATACAATCCATGAGGTTTGACAGTGGATTTTGCCTTTCTACATGCAATACACTTGGCACATACACATTCAACATCCCTACGCAGTCCAGGCCAATAAAAATGTTTATACAAAATATCCAAAGTCTTAGCAATCCCAAAATGACCCATTAATCCACCACCATGGACCTTAGGCACAAATAAAGCACACATAGAATAATTAGACACATAATTGACTACCTCAAAACAAAGAGCCCTGATGCCTATAGAATTTCTGGCATGCAACATGCTCACAAGAAGAATAGTAGCAAAGTCAACATCTAAAACATATAAATCCTTAAGCTGCTCAAAACCCAAAAGTTTAGAACTAAGAGTAGAAGGTAAAATGTACCTCCTAGACAATGCATCAACTACCCCATTCTTTTTCCCTTTCTTGTAGCGAAGCACATATGGAAATGTCTCCAGAAACTCTACCCAAGTGGCATGTCCCTTGCTCAACTTGCCTTGTCCTTTCAAGTTCTTTAAGGACTCATGATCCATCCGAATGAGAAACTCTCTAAGTTGAAGGTAATGTTGCCACACCTCCAGTGCTCTCACCACAGCGTACAATTCTTTGTCATAAGTCGGATAATTGAGTTGTGCCCCAATAAGCTTTTCACTGAAATATGCAACTGATTTGTTTTCCTACAAAAGCACAACATCTATACCAATCCCAACTTATCCTTTAACTCTAAAAATGCATATTCCTATTCCTTACCCCATGTAAACCCTTTCTCCTTCTTGACTATTTCAATCAACGAAGCAATAATAGTAGAAAAGTCCTTCACAAATCTCCTGTAAAAACTGGCAAGTCCATGAAAACTCCTCCCCTCACTAACACTCTTAGGCATTGGCCACTCTCAAATAGCCTTTACCTTCTCACTATCAACCTCTACTCCCTAAGCACTGACTACAAACCCTAAGAATACAAGTCTATCAATGCAAAATGTACATTTCTTAAGGTTTGCATACAGTTTCTCCTGTCTCAATACATCCAAGACACACCTAACATGCATGACTTGCTCATCAAGATTAGTGATATATATCAAGATGTCATCAAAGTAAACAACCACAAATTTACCAAGAAATGCACGCAAGACATGATTTATCAACCTCATAAAAGTGTTGGGTGCATTAGTTAAACCAAATGGCATACTAACCACTTATACAACCCATATTTAGTTTTAAAAGTAGTTTTCCATTCATCTCCTGGTTTCATTCTAATATGGTGGTATCCACTTTTCAAATCAATCTTTGTAAAGATACATGCACCATGCAATTCATCAAGCATATCATCTAACCTAAGAATAGGATGGCGATACTTTACAGTGATTTTATTCACAACTTTGTAGTCCACACACATCCTCTAGGTTCCATCTTTGTTTGGTACCAGCAATATAGGCACAACACAAGGACTGAAGCTCTCCATCACATGTCCTTTCTCCAGTAGTTCGTCCACTTACTTTCGAAGCTCTTTTGTCTCCTCAGGATTGCTCCTATAAGTTGGGCGATTAGGAATCTGAGCTTCAGGCACAAAGTCTATTTGGTGCTCTATGGCTCTCAAGGGTGGCAGTCCCTTGGGCATCTCCTTAAGAAAGACATTTAAATAATCCTACAAAAGAGATGAAAATACACTAGGCAAAGAATCAAGAGGGTTAGTATCAGATACTAAACATTCTCTATACCTAAATATCACATGTGTTTTCTTCTCTCCAATTGCTCTCCTCGTGTCTTTTCCTCTAGCATACAAACTCACTCTTTTCTCTTTCTTTTCACTCTTCTTTTCTCTCCCTGAATTTTTCTCTCCTACACTTCCCACTTTCTTTTCCTCAGCTATATAGTCACTCCCTATTGGGCCAATCTCTCTTTTTTTTAGGCCTCTCTTCCCTCATCATTTTTCTTTATCTCACTACCCAAACTCTCCTCTCTTTGCAAAGCTTTAACCTGGTCCAAGTAAATCTCATGAGACGATAAAGGTAACAAAGTGAAGTTCTTGTCCTTGAACTTGAATGAGTACTTATTTGTGCACCCATCATGTGATACTCACCTATCAAACTACCAAGGCCTCCCCAATAGCAAATGTCCTACCTCTATTGGTATCACGTCACACAACACCTCATCCTCATACGTCTTTACAAAAAATGGCACCAGTACCTATCTGGTCACCTTAACATCTAATAGTATCAAGCTTCGAAATAAGATGCGAATTAAATTTTTATTTTATTTTGATTCATGTTAATCATTTTATAGAATTAAATAGTTCTTGATTTTCGAGAAATCAAAAGTCACGAAAAAATTTCGTGATTATTCCGCTGCGATTCGGATCAGATCTCGACCCAATTTTTCAAAACTGACTTGCTTAGAAGAAGGCTAGGCATACATTGTTAGTTAGGCAAGTAATTAAAGTTCAAATTAAGTTGAAAGAAAACCTAAAGTTGTTAGAATTTCATTAAGCTAATGTGTATACTTTTGTGAAAGGAAAGAAACCTCAGAACATTCCAACAAAAACTATCTAATGCAGAAGCTTTAATTCCAAATCTATGGAACTCAATAAAAGGTGAATTTCTTACATGAGGAAGATATCTTCAACTAACGGATGAGGAATGCTTAGAATCTTTAATATAAGCCAGAGTCTTAACTTTATAGACGTCTATGATGTTAGAGAACTAAAAATGCTTAAGGTGTCTATTTCAAGTATTGGCCCTGACTTGCAAATGTTGCTAAACACTTGTACTTAGATGTATTCCTTATCATGGCTATTCTGTTACTAAAACTTCATTTATTTTTAACAAGGAAAAAATAAAAAATATATTTTTTCTAATTTATCAACAATTTATGTTGGATTTAATTTTATTCTATTCATAATATTGTATGGATTCTATTAAAATTAATATAACGTCAAGCTCTAATTATTATCTTGTAAATTAAAGATGACAGCATAATGCTACAGTAAAGTGGAATTTCTTTTTAACAAATTTGAGTGATTGCGTAGAATTTTCGATTACTCTGCATAAAAGTAAAATATAATCGTAACTTGTTAGGACGTCATTGATGACTTTTGAAGAATTCGAGGCCGAAATTTCGCAGTAATTTACGATCTTCAGACGACTTGGACTTGGAAATTTTTGTGTATGGCTAAAATGTTTGGGTGGGTGGGTTTGGTCAATTTTAGCTTTATTATGTCTCTTTCTCATTCATTCCCTCTAGAAGTCATCTTCTTTTCGGACACATTCGGCGATCCGTTGGAAGTCTTCCATTTACTTCCTTTTTTTCCCCCCCTCCCTTTAGAGTCATCTAGATCAGCAATAATGTGCACTGATATTGACTAGATGCCAGTTTGGTTTATCTTACCCATAAATATACATATTTAGGACTTCAATATTAAGTTTTAAAAAATTAGTTAAATAAAATCCATGTTAGACTTATCTAACTCGAATGATTGAGAAGTTCATTGATAATCATCTAGTGTCAGAATTGCCTTGTATTAGCTACAGTTCAATCTTTGATTTCATTGATAATCATCCAGTGTCACAGAATTGCCTTCTATTAGCCACAGTTCAATCTTTAATTTGTAATCAAAACTGAAGTTATCACTAAACATGTATTTGAAGGTTATTTATACATCTAGTTCAACTATATAGGGATTTCCGTGATACAATGTATTATATTTCAAAGAACTGTGATGACCAATTTTTAGTGCACTAAGTTCACTGGAAGTCCAAACATCCAACTTAAATTTTTGTTCATGCTTTTGACCTGAAATTCCAGTCAATAATTTAAATCTTTTATCATTGAATTTTTCAAAATTAAATAAATTATATTAAGGACGGTAGAAATCACTACAAGACCTTACAGAAAGAAGTAGACAAAAATATCTTATTCTCATTGCGACGCTGTTTAACACTAAAATATCGTTTAGTAACCAGTAATAAAGGAAGTAGAATTAAAAAATAGGAACGAGAATGAAAATGAAAATCCGAATAAAGAATGAAATTACTGATTATGCTTCTGTAATATGCAAGCACTAGAAGTATAGTTATAGAAATTAATAATTATGTTGGTGTTTAGTATCAATTATTAAGAATAACAATGATAATTTTTAATTATGTTTGATTAATATATGATTGATTTTGTAAATAAATAATTAAAATATTTTATGTTACTAGTAATAAAAAATTGTATTTAATAAATTAAAAATTTTAATGATTCAATAGATTCTTAATTTTTAAATAATTGTGTATGATTTTTCTTTTAAGAATAAAATTAAAAAACCAAAATGTACTTATTTTATGATATAAAATCATTAAAATAAAACAAAAATAATTACTAAATAAAGTTATGCCCAATACTAAGAAGTAACCAAGAGGAAGAGCGAATAGAGAGTTTCAGTTGAGATTAAAAATAAATAAAAAGAAAAAAAAATAGTTCCTATGTTTGTTTGTTATTTCTGATATCTAATTCTAGGTTATACTCACATCTACCTTGGGAATAAAAATTTAGGATTATTTAAAATACATGCGAGATATGTCATTCCTTACCTTATCTATTACTAACAACAAACAAACAAAAATTAAGGAATGTAAGTTGCATACCCATTCTCACTTCTTCATTTCTAGTTACCAAACTTGCCCTAAAGATGAAAGACCTTATGAGAGAGACATATGTTGGCATATCCGTCTATCTACTTGTAGCATACTCATGTTTATCCACTTGTCAAGGAACCAAATAGGTAAGAATTTCTTTATAATCTTTATGCTACTCCTTAATGCATCCTATGTTAGAAGGAATTTTTGAGTACCATATCACATGCTCTTTGGCTACCGGCTTATTAGTCAAGCTTATTGAGAGATTAATAAGCCTCCCAAAATCTTAGAGATTGTTGGACCCCAAATTTTTTTGTTTTCTTGAAGTTATTAAGCATGAATTATTTTGAATTATGATTTATGGTATAGTTTGACTTTATTGAGAATATTCATGAAATATGTGTTTATGGAATAAGTGTTAGGAAGAGTAAAAATGGTTATGAAAAGGGGAAATATGATTAAGGGCAAATTGGTCAAGTATTTGAGTTAGGATGATTTTAGCCTAAGTAAGGAGGAGCACATGAGTTGCGATTTGTAGGCTTAGTAAGTATGGGCCTTGGAAGATATTATAGAAGGGCTAATGAATTCATGAGCCCTATTAACATGTAAAATCTACCTAACCTAGATAATGTTGTGTTCCACTTACTACTTAGCTAATCCACTACCCCTAAATATCATGTTGTTTCTTTCTCTCCACACAGTGTAGACATAGCAATTGAAACTTATTCTTAGGAAGTCTTGATCCTTTCCCAATTTCTTTATCAATTAGTTCGCCATGCAACATAGACATACTAATCTTTTAATGGACAAATTTGTCCAAATAACTGTTGAATAGTAGACTAGACTGGGCTGGAAATCTAACATTGTAAAAACAAATGATAAATGTTTTCAAATTCCATTCCACATGACAAATACAAACCATTCACATCACTATATAATCTATCCTTGGTACTAAGTCTAAGTTTGGTAGCAAACTAGGTGATAAATGTAAATTGCATTGTGTTTTAGGGCATAGCTTGATAGTGGTATAGTCGTTAATTTAATCATTTAGTATGTGTTTAGGTTAAAATTGTGTTAGTTTATTAATTATTTATGTTTTAAGTGTTTTATGGCTTAGTACAAGCCTTTGAGCTTAAATATTATATTGTTGAGGTACCTTGATGTGTTTGCTAGTATTTCAGGGTCAACATCGAAGAACAAAAGAGTTTTGGAGACATTATGGTCAAAATAACGACCCACGATCATGACAGAAGCTCCAGATTTAGCCCACAATCGTGGCCTACATGTTACAATCATGATAAAAGCCTATGAAATGGCCCACAATTGTGTCCTGCATGCCACGATCGTGACAAAAGACTTAAATGTGAGTCATGATCGTGGCCTGTGTTAGGCAGATGAGTAAACACTCATGAACATCAAGTTTTGAGGGATTTTTTTGACTTTTTGGACCTCGAAAAAACCCTAGTGTTACCTAAAACATAAGAAGATATAAAAAGAACAAAAAAGGCAAAGAAAGAGCTTTTACATCAGCCACCTTGAGAAAACCTAGAGAGAGATCATCAAGAGACTAAGGAAGAGAAGAAGGAACAGAGAAGAGGAGAAGAAGCTGAATTGAAGTACTTCTTAGATCAGGAGATTTCTCGACATCGCTGCCTCCCATCATCCATTTTAGATTGCATTTTCTGTTCTTTTCAGTTCTATTACTGTATAGAATTAGATTGAGCAGTTGATGATAGGATGTAAAATGTCGAGGATGTTTTAAACTCACCTTCGGAATTTTATTCTTGAATTAATGAAAATCTTATTGTTGGGCCCGGGCCCCGGATGCCCGAATCCCGAGACGGCCCCTCGGGTCACGCCCGCGCCGAGCGCCCCAAACCGCGGACCCGATCCCAACATTTAGGCACAATCAATCATA
>JANIHY010000210.1:42816896-42837614 GCA_027479065.1 Erythroxylum brevipes
CACACTCTAATCATGATTATATAATCCCAGAAGCAATAGAAAACGAGAAAATATTTGTTTCATTTGTTTTATTCTTTATCTCATTTTGATTGAAAACTTCAAAACAAGTAGAACAAACAAATTCAAAATCACGTATGCATATAAAAGTAATGTGGAAATATAAAGGGAAAGAAATTTACTTCCCTTGGGTTGCCTCCCAAAGAGCACCTTTGTTTAGGGTCGTTGGCTCGACTCCTTCTTCTCCTCATGTGATGAAATTTTGATCTTCCAGTATTACAGTTAGTGCCATTTCCACGCGAGGTTGCTCCTGATAGGGCCTTAGTTGATCATCATTCTCGTTTAACGTCTTCCCTATCCTCAAACTCTCAATCCTCGATTGAGCCCATACACTCTAGAAATATTTCAAACGTCTCTTCACCTTTTCTTAATCATTTAATTCCTCCAATCTGTTATGTAAAGGTAAAGAGTTAGTTTAAAAAATAATCATGGACTAAGTACTTGCCTCTGAGCTAAAAGATATGTCCTTTTCAGCTTCAAGTTCCTTCTCCACTTTTTTGACACAAACAATTCATTAAGGGTTGACCTTAAAATTCTCAAGCTCCTTATCACTTTGTAAAGTTTCTACACAAACTTAAACTGGGTGGAACTCGGGTTGATACAGCGGTGCCTTTTCACTTTGCGATTCTAGGCAACTGAGCCTTATTGCCATCTGATCCATTAGATGTTCTATCCTCTATTGACTTGCTTTTGTCTCTTGTCGGAATTCTTGAAACTGCTACTACATATTTTGTTGTAATTGCTACATATCTTGTAAAAATTGCAAATTGTTAGCAGCAATATTATTAACGAGTTCTTCTAAAGATGCAACTGAATCATGTTGGCTATCCGAATCTTAGTCGCTAGACCACGTGTTTCTTACAAATTGCTTTCCATCCTTCTAGAATTATAGACTATGATGCTGAATTTGTAAAGTATTAGCTTTCAAAATATTATTCAACTCTTCCAGAGATGGATAGGAGTCGTGATAGGAAGCTTATGGTCTTTACGAGAATTGTTGTGTGTTCTATAAACTATCATGGAAGTAATTCTGATGATTATTCCGTCCATAATAAAAGTTAGGTTGATTAGTCTAAACATTGTTATAGGATTGAAAATATGAGTTGTAAAAGAAATTACTTCCGTCTATATTGAATTTTTTTTAACATGAAAAAATGAAAAGATCACAAAATAATAGGAAAGAAATCAATTACGAACAAATATATTAAAAACACCAATTAACTCACAAACTAAAACTAAAACACCACACTCCTCAGCAATGGTGTCAAAATTTGACCGTGCATCGTTACGCTAGTCAAAATTAAAATAATTAGACTACTACTATAGCAATGGTGAGTCTAGGTTGATCCCACAAAGAGTGTGTGTAAAGTTTATGGCATGAAATTAACCGGTGTTTAGGTTTAATGGGGGGGTTTGATTTTTGAAAGAAGAAAATAAAATGAAACAGAAAACATGCAAAATAATAATAAAAGTGGGGAATTCGATAAGGACCCAGTTCTTTAGTTCAATCTCGACCTACACCCTAATTAAACATATTTCATTAATTTGTTGTTCTTTAACGTCTCTTAGCAACTATTAATTGTGGGTTAACAATTAACCCAAGTTTTCCCTTGGGTTTTTTTAAATCAAGATATGATCGTTAATTAAACCTAACCACCGAACAACCTAGGATATGGTATCTAGATTTAATTAGGCAGTAGCATTACGAATTAGAAAAATCGATTAATCAAGGCAATAACCACATACGGTGCATCATTTAACCTAAGTCATGTTATCCCTAATGATTACAAATCATTAGTCGCTATACATGAATTTCAACATAGCAATTACGGATTATATTGAAATTCTAACAATGGTTTTGCAATTAACGATTCAATGAACGCATTAAAATCATCAACTCACAATACCCTATGGGTTTATATGTAAATAATCGAATAATAACAAAATTTTTATTATCCATACACAATACCCAAATCAATTAATATAGGATAACACAATCAATTCTTAATGAAAGAAAGAAACAACAAAATAATTAAAAATACTTAACTCGGGTCGTTAGCATTGATGTCACCTCCAAACTAACGTTGGAATGCCTAGCACTTCATAGGTATTTCCCAGAAAAATACTTCAACCCCCATTCCAATCCCCAGCCAAAAACCCCTTAATTTCTCCTCACTACCGCAAGCTTCTCTTAATTTCACTATTCACTGATTTGACGAATAAGGTTTAAGAGTTTTAGGTCCAACGATAATATTCACGCTCCCACGTTTATGTCTGCGTCAGCTTCTCTAGCCGCACCAAGAAACCAGCCACCTACTCCTTCACACCTCGCCCAAAATACTGCACCTCGTTTGCATTTAACGCAACCCACACACTAGCCCCTTTATTCTGCTACCCACTGTGCTTATATTTTTGATTGATTGGATAAATTTTTGTTTGCAACTCCTTTTAAAACATTTTGTGCCAGTCTCTTGCGTTTTTAAGTAAAATGCTATGTGTTCTTTCTCCTCATCTGCGTTTAACACAGAAAACTGTGTTAATGCAGACTTCCCACGCAACTCCTGCCCCTCTCTGGCATGGATGTCCTATGTGTTTTTAAGTAAAACGCATGACTACGTCTTACATTCAACGTTGCGTTACACTGTCACTTTTTTCTTTGCCAGCTTATCCGTGTGTTGCTGTTTTGTCTTCCTTCCCAGCTGCTTGCATGTCGTTTTGGCCTTGGCTTCCAGCTGCCATGGTTCCACTTCTTTTGGGCTAAATTTGTTCACTTCTTGCTCTAACTTTCTTTTTCTTACTCTGTGAATACAAGTAAAATTGATCTTTAAAAAATAACCCAAATGTAGTACTTTCAACTCACTTTAATTTATTTGCTTCCAATTTGTAACTAAAGTCATAAATGAATTAAAGTGAGTATCTTAAACATTTTCATGTCATTAATTGCTAAGTGTAAATGATTTTATATATCAGCAATTCAACATATATCATAACTGGAAGAAGATTGAGTTATATGTAAATACACTTGCTTTCCAGGGCACTATATTTACATAACTCCAACAATATCACCATATTCACTATTGAACTAGGAAGGATTCAAGACTTTATCAGGCTCTAGATTTTACTTCACTTAGCAAACTCTAGCCAGTCTAATTATCAAACCAAAAGGTTGTAGAGGAACTATCACCTACCATTATATTGATATAAGGGTATATCATCCCTCTTCCCCTTGACAATTATATAAAGGTTCAAGAGTGTTCCTTGCTAACTTTTAGTTTCCAAATATATGGGTTATTCAAATAGTACTCATTCACCCATGAAGCGTGTCGATCATACCATAAAACAAAACCTAACTCACTAAAATTTATTGCAATGGTGAGTAGAGATCGTACCCACAAGGAATGTATGTGTAACTTTTGTAATGAAAAGAACCAATGTTTAGGAAATATGGGGTTTTGTTTTGAATCAATATACAAAATAAAGTGAAATTGAACTAACGAAAGCAAGTCAAATAAAATAGTTAAAAAGCAATAAGATTAATGAATGGGTTAGAATTTGGTTCTTGATTCAATCTCAACCTACATAAATAAGCATATTTCATCGTCTTATTGTCCTAACACCTTTTTTAGAGACTATTAATCATAGGTTAACAGTAAGCTCTATTAACCTTAATTTTCTCTTAGGTCATGTTTAATCAAGATAAGCTTTTTGACTAAACCTAGCTATTAAACAACCTAGATTAACCTCTCTAAATTTAATACGACAGCCATATGAAAAATTTGGAAAACAGATTAAATAGCCAACAACCAGACAAGCTCAACTCATTTAACCTATGTTATGATATTCCTAATGATTCACCACCATTAGTTACCACAAATGAATCAAAGATACAACTATTAGGTATTGTATTTCATATTATAACAATGGCTTTATATAGAAACAATTTATTGAAAAAATTCAAATCATTCTTACATAAATACCCAAAACAATAAGCAAAGAGTAGCATAAATAATCTCAAGAGAGAAAAAGTTAACAATACACAATGAAGAGATTGTTAAATATGATCTTTGATTTTGATTTCCCATACGAACTAGAATGAAGAAGACTAGCCCTTTATAAATCTAAAAAAAGATTGTGTTCTACCTCCTTTCAGGTTCCAAAAATTATTCATCTTATGTTTAGCCTCTCGAATGTCTATTTATAGAAAAAAAATTAATGTTGGATACACGGTCTTGTAGCCAATCGTGCATAACAATAACACCCAATTCATGATTATACATGGCGGTGTAAGTGGATACACGACAGTGTATCTTGAAGGTCATGTTGAATTCTTCATTTTCTTATATTTTCTTGTCCCATCTTCAACTGAATCCATCTCCTTATTTATCCATAAAAGAAAATAAGTTTGAACATCAAAAGGATGGCTTAGGAATGTGTTTTTAACTCATTTTAGTTCTTACACTTCTAACTTGTACCTAAAACCAATTATAAACCAAAATGAGTATCTTAAGCATTTCATAGCATTAATCACTAAGTGTCATGGAGTAAATGTATAATCAATTAAGTATACATCAAGTTTCCCTACACTTAGCTTTTGATGATCCTCAGCCAAAATAACAAAATCAAAGTCACAAATAAAAATTTTTCAACATTTTCCATATTTCCTTAGAATAAATATTCATGAGAAAAGAGGAATAACCTTCAAAACTATGGAAAGAACTAAACATTAAATGCCTTTTCTTATAATCAATCAATAACCATTCCCTTTAGAAACTGAGCAATCTATGGTTAGAATTTGACAAAATGTGATTAAATAAGATAGATCTATTGGTACACTTAAACACTATTCATGATCAAGACATTACTTTGCATATCATTTCAATTCTCCATCATTAGGATTCACATAAATAATCATAAATGAAAATATTTTTTAAGGTTGTAATGTAGGAAAAGGTTAAGGTGATATGTATCTCGATAGTTTAGTGAAAAAGCTATCAAAGCTAGTAAAGCAAGAAAAACACTCAATAGAATATCAAGTGCAAAAGTTAACATTCACTTAATACTAGGTACCCATCAGCTAGGATGAATGCCAACTTATACTTAAGCTTTTACACCATAAACCCTATTAAGCATAAGGAATTAAAAGGAATCACTTACAAAAATTGATGATAAACTATAAATTGTAACTATAAACAGTGACCCTTGAAAATAACATCTCATAAAACTTTAAGAGGAAAAATTAACATGAATTACTTTGCAAAACAATGATTTTCCTCCTCAATAACTTATAGATGCATATTTGACTATAATTTTACCTCATATTTCATGTATTTTTGCTTAATATTTGATACTTTTGTTATATTTGTAGTACTTAATTTTCCCCAAGTATGTATACAAAGTATAATTGCCTTCACAAACTTATAGGAGAAGAATTCGGATTAGAAAACATAAAACAAAGATTTGATGTATGACTATTCATCTAGCCGTGCACGTCTCACAGGCCATGCAATTTTGTGGATTTAAAAGAACTTGGTGACGCATGGCCATATACAAGACCGTGCATCGACCAAAAATTGTAGAATTTCATATAAAAGGACATGAATGAAGACTTATTAAGGGAGCAAAAATTAGGAGGCAATTTCAAACATGGAGATCATTCTCAAGCAGCAATTTTGGTCTAGAGAAGTGGAAAACACAAGGAATTCATTGAAAGATCCATCAAAATACAAGATCAAACCTCTACATCGCAAGAGTATTATATAAAAGACAATTGGGGAGATTTAGAATTATGAACCCATTGCTTTCAATTCATTTTTTTCTTTAAGTATATATTTGATTTCGTGTTTGATGATGTGTAACTAAACGTCTTGTTATTATTTAGGTTAGATGAACCCTATATTAATATTTTGATATGATTTGATTCTCTTATTGATGCAATTAGTTTGATTGTTATATTATGATCTGAGTAAGTGTGTATAGACATTCTAAAGACCCGAGAATATTAGATCATTATCTGATTTCATACATAGAGATTGAGAAATCCTAGATTTGAATAGATATACTATAATTGGAAGGAGTTGATTGCAACCCTAGAGATAAAATGGAATAAATCTTCTAGATTATGGTCAAACCTAATAGAGGGACTAAAAAATTAGTAACACAATTATAAACTTTAACTTGAGTAATTTGGTTAGAAACCTTAGAATTAGTGATTAGTGGACTAAAGGTCAACTATATCAACAAAACAATTACATAATAAAAGATCAATCTATTAAGGGTTTAAGAGATTTGAAAACTAGATACTAATTTTATTATATCGATAATTTTCTTAGTGTTTCCTTAATCCTCTGTTCAATATCATTTCCTATTTATTTTACTTGCTTTAGTTTTATCTTTTAAAAAAATCCAAAATCAATCTGTAGGCTAGGTAATAGAAAAAAGGTAATTACTAGTGCTCGCTATCCTCGTGAGAGTGATCCGCACTTGTCGATAACAAAGCAAAGACTCCAAATAAAAGATGGATTCAAAGGCTCCTCAGATATTAACATATTTAGCTTATATTAGTGTCACAAAGAATCAATCATGCATTTATTTTTCAAATGTCGCTATTTTGCATTTGTTTGGAAGTAGGCTTTGAGATGGTGGAAACTGACTTGCTTGAAAGAACGTTGGACAAACATTATATGTAAGGCAAGTAAAGTTCAAATAAAAATGAAAGAAGACCTTAAGCTTTTGAAAACTTCATTAAGCTAATGTTTATACTTTTATTGAACATTCCTGTTGGACACCCCGCCTTTGAGGGTCATGAGCCTGATGTCCCAAGTGACATCTGGAAGTGTGTCTCGCAAAGGTGGCATGCCCTCACCAGGAAAACTTCAAAACAACTTACACTTACTATTATTGAACCGATGTTAATTTTAAACATTTGCACCAGCCTTGGGATACTAAGCATAACGGTCAATTGAGATATCGGTTTATTATCCTTTTGAAACGATTTCAAGGAGGGCTTCAAAATTTACCACTTTGAGGAATACTTTGAGATCTGATTCTATCTTTAGAAGGACTAAAAATGGAACTAAAGGTAAAAGAAGCAAAACATAGACGAAGTAAAACACAGAAGAAGATGATGTCATCATAAAAAAAGACATAAGAAGATGATGTCAGCATAACAAAATACAGAAGAAGATGACGTCATCACAGAAGAATCAAAAGGCAGAAGAAGTAAAAGACAGAAGAAACGAAAAGACAGAAGAAACGAAAAGGCAGAAGAAGGGAAAAGGTAGAAACAAAACACAAAAGGAACAAAAATGCAGAAGAAACAAAAAGGCAGAAGCAAAAACATAGAAGGAACGAAAAGGCAGAAGAAGCAATAACACAGAAGAAATGAAAAGGCAGAAGAAGCAAAAAGGTAGAAGCAAAAAAACAAAAGAAACGAAAAGACAGAAGCAAAAACAAAGAAGAAACGAAAAGGCAGAAGAAGCAAAAAGGCAGAAGCAAAAACACAGAAGGAAAACAAACACAGACGATACAAAACACAGAAGGAGATGACATCATTACAAAGAAAACCAGAATGAGATGACGTCATCACAAAAGAAGCAAAACACAGGCAATAGCCGAAACACAAATGATACCAAACATAGAAGGAGATGACATCATCATAAAGAAAACCTAGAAGGAGATGCTATCATCACAGAAGAAGCAAAACACAGAAAATGAAAACACAGAAGGAGGTGATGTCATCACAAAGAAAACCTAGAAGGAGATGATGTCATCACAGAAGAAGCAAAACACAGAGGAAACGAAAACACAAAAGATACAAAACACAGAAGGAGATGACGTCATCACAAAGAAAACCCAGAAGGAGATGACATCATCAAAGAAGAAGTAAAAAGGCAGAAGAAACAACTCCTCTCTTGTACATCTTCCCTTATAAGGACCCTAACTTCCGGTTCAGACGTCCATAATCTCCATGCTAAATACCAGTGGAAAATTAAGAGAAAGACTTACTACTTACTAAAAAGCGCATTTGCCTAAATCAGCTTAGCTTAATCAAGATTTTTCCTGAAGTCAAAAAATAGATTTTCCCTTTATGAAACTTGAAAACAATTTTCAACCTATAACTTGTGAGAGTTATGGGTAAATGTTAGAACATATTCCATTTGCATAAAGAGATAAAAAGCTTTACAAAGTTTTAACGGGCATTTCAAGTCGCAATTACATTAATACATCAAATCTCAAAATACAAGAGATACATCATCCATTATTTGCTCAAAAAGCAACTAAAGCCTTGCTTTACAAAACTTGCTTCAAACATAAAATAATCAAAACTAGGAGTGTTGCCTTGCCCTTTTGACCTACTCCATATCCTGCTCATCACTTGAATGTGTGGGAGGAGATGGGGTGAGCTTAAAGCCCATGGGTAACAATCTTACAATCTATAACAAGCAAAAACCCTTGAAATAATCATTTTCATTGGAAAAACTCACGATAATACATAACATGGTTACATCATTACTGTCAACATATCATGAACACACAAGACACATCATATTGGTTCGGGTGGATCCAAATCATAACGTACTACGTATTTTCGCATAACAGTCTTGCATAACCGTGAACTTATAGGAGTCCATGAAGGAGCTCCATGCCACTAGCAGGCAGGCGGGAGAAGAATTTAGACAAGTGCACTTGACATGCTTATGGGATCACCACAAACCCACATAACATGTAATTTCATGACTTGTAAACTTGTTGTCCAAAATGGTACTAGATCAGAAACTTGCTTTTTCATGGCAAGATATCTTTTCAAAATCATTTCATTTTTCATTTACAAGTTTATGCACAGAATATGCAGCACTCTCTCAAGGCATCTAAAGAACACTTAAATGCACATTTGGAAGTAGTTGAAAACATTTATTTCACTTTCCTTGAAAGAAGATATTTATGGCTTATTAGTCAACTATAAAAATGTAACCCACCTTGAATTTCTTGTTGATAATTTGCTCAACTGGGCCTCTCCTCTTGCTCCTCTTGTCCTTCTTGATTCCCTTTTTAACATAAATAAAATCCCAAATCAATAGAGATTTTTCATATGAGAAACCAAGGAAACTAAATTATAGATTGATCCTAGAGCTTTTAAACCCATGCATTTTCCAAGCTCTTGAAACCAAAAGCCCTTCCAAAAGTCCAAAGTCTTAAAATGTTCTTACCTTAAATCTTCTTCAAATGAAGAAATGCTTGGTTTAAAAGAAGGCTCTTATCTTTCTCTATATTTTCCCCTTCTTGATCACTCTCAAAATCCCCTTTGAAGGTTGAGAAAAATCAAAATCTAGCTCGAAACTCTTTTCTCCCTCTAAAGTCACGACACTCTCTCTACCTTCTTTCTTACTTTTATGCTTTCTTTATTCGTTTTTCCTCACCATGTTTTTGGCTTTTAAAATGCAAGCCAATAAATTCCTCTTCCCATTTTTGCCCCTCCTTTAAGGCCTTAAAGCCTTCCCACTTAAGGGATCTCCTTAAAATACCCCTTATGCAACTTATCACTTTAACTTTAATCCAATTCACCTATGTAACATAATATCATTAACATAAACAGACTACTTAATTCTAACATACACTAATCTAGCACGATCCCAAAATTAACCTAATCATGCTCATTTATCATGAAAGAAATATTAAGGCCAACAATTCATCATCATCTTCACTTAAATCTTAATCAGACTCACTGGTATCATTATCCTTGATTTCTTCAATCTTTAATGCTTTTGAAGATGTGCTTCTATTTTTTTGGTTCTTTTGATTATTCTAACCAGCCTTTAATGTGATAGATTTATCTTTTCTAGGTTTATCTTCTACATCAAGCTCTACTTCATGGATCTTCAGTGAACCAAGCAATTCATCTAACTTCAGCTTGCTTAAGTCCTTGCCTTCTTGAATTACTGTAACCTTAGGTCTTCATCTTTTAGGTAGATTTTTAAGAATCTTCCTGACATGATCTTGATTATCGTAGATTCTCCCAAGAGCTTTAATTTCATTAACGATTGTTTGAAATCATCCAAACATCTGATCAATAGACTCCTCATCTTTCGTTTTGAACAACTCATACTGATGAACAAGAATATTGATCTTGGACTCTTTCACTTGATTTGTGCCTTCATGTGCAATGACTAATGTGTCCTACATCTCTTTTGCAGATATGCATCCATGAACCTTATCATATTCACTTCTGCTTAGGGCACAACTTAGAAAGAACTTGGCCTTTAAATTCAACTAAAAGCGAGCTTTCTGATTGGCTGACCATCTGTCACGAGAGATGATATTGCCTTCATCATCTATTGGTGTATATGGACCATTCTTGATGATATACCAAAGATCAATATGTGTGGATTCTATGAAGAGCCTCATTATGTCTTTCCAATAATGATAATCCTCACCATTGAATCCAGGAGGTCTTATGACCGAGGCACCTCAGCTATAAAAACATGTGATTCAGCCATGGATCTTTGTCCTCACTTTGCGACAGTATTTCTTCGAAACCTCGATCTGATACCAATTGAAGTAAATCACTTGTTAATATAGAAATCCAATATAATATGTAAACTACATAAGAAGGGGGATTGAATTGTGTAATCTTTTCGAGGATATTAATTTTTTTAGATTTCTTGAATCTCTTCACAAAAATTTAAATGATTACAAAAAAAACACTTTGCTAAAGTTGATAAGCAATGCAATCGCAAGTAATATTATCTACTCGTCTAACACAAGAAAATTAAAAGATAAGGGCTAGAGAATAGACGTTGTGATTTTATACTATTTCACCCCAAACCTTGAACTACGTCTAGTCCCAAAGTATTTCTAAGATTTCATTATACCTTTTCAACTTTACTAGTATTTTTTCACACGTAGAGCCTCTTCAGGTCTCTCACACAAGTATTCTTTATCATCTATGTTAGCCTCTCCAGGCTCTAGCCTTCCTTTCTCTCTAAGAACAGTATTTTGAGCTTTCACGTTACAGATGTGTTTGCTCACTTCTTTTTCCCTCTGAATATAGAATTTTTGCTAATATCAAAACGTTCACGAGTAAATCTCTATCAGTTTCTCTGTTTGTATTCATATATGTGTATCTATAGTTTTCAACTCGAATTAATATTTATATCCTAAGTCTCCAACCATCTTCTTGAATCTTTTAGAAACAGTTATTAGTTGAGTCATGTAACTAACTCAAACTAATTAACTGACTATCATTGTAGCATAGCTTCCTTTTGTATCATTTGGAATAACTTTTCTTCTATTACTATATTTCGTCTATTATTCCGCTTCGTCTTATGTTGCGCTTCATCTTATGTTGCAACTTCATCTTATGTTGCGCTTCGTCTTATATTGTCATGCTTCATCTTATGCTTCGACTTCATCTTACTCTTCGACTTCGTCTTATGCTTCAACTTCGTCTTATGCTTTGACTTCATCTTATGCTCCAACTTCATCTTATGTTGCCTAAGTGTTACTTGCATTTAACTGCAAACTTAACAAACTTATTAAAACAGTTCATACATTTCTAAGATTATTATTATTTAACTGTCATTAAAATTAATAGTAGTTAAGTCCTCTTGACTTAACAATTAATGTTATGATCTAGAAGCCAATCATTGGATGGTTGTATTCTGATAGTTATGTTCATGAAATGGATGGTTTATATCCTTTTTGTTCCATAAGTTTTTGTTATTTATGGATTATTTGAGTTCAGGCTCAGAATGTAGAACTCTGCAATAGAAAATAATGATTACTCTGAAATGTCGCTAATCTTAGTCATTAATATGGAATATTAATTGATCACTAAAAGATTAGTATGTAGATTAAATGATGGTGATGTTCTACCAACCATTTGATAAAGATTTATCGGTTTAATCACACAGATACATAATGGAGATTATATTATTTGATATAAGATCACAATTAAGGTATATCTTCATTTTCAATAGAGGAGTTGTGAACTAGAAAAGTTCTAAACAAGAGACCATAACTAATTCCACCACCGATACATAACTACTTCCGAAGTGGTCAAAAAGGGATGTTGGATCGAGAAGTTCATCTCTGAATTTGATGTAGTTCCAAGGGTCACTAGAATAATTGAGCACTATTGTGATAACAATGGAGCTATTGCTTAGGCGAAGGAACCTAGGTCACACCAAAGGTCCAAGCATGTTCTACAACAATATCACCTCACACGAGAGATCGTAGAGAGGAGTGATGTAAAGGTTTGCAAAGATGATTCGATTGAGAACACAGTGGACCCATTGAAAAACCCCTTTATCAAGCCAAACATGTAGTTCACACTGCATCATTGGGTTTTAGATATATTGGTAATTGGATTTGAGTAAACTTTTCTTTATGCATAAAGATGTATTTTGTTTATGATGCTACACATGGTTAGAGCTTTTATGCATATAGATGTATTTGGATTGGCTCTAGTTCAAGTGAGAGATTGTTAGTTTTATGATCTAGAAGCCAATCATTAGATGGTTTATATCATTTTGTTTCGTGAGATTTCATTATTTATGGATTATTCAAGTTCAGGATTCGGATTGTAAAACTCTGTAATGGAAAATAATGGTTACTCTAAAATGTCACTAATTTTGGTAATTAACATGGAATATTAATTGACCAAGTGTATGGATTAAATGATGGTGATGTTCTACCAACCATTCGATAAGGAGTTATCGAATTAATAAGACAAATACATAATGAAGATTATCATATTCGATAGACCTTACATGAAACATTATTAGAGTTGAGTTTATGTCATTAATGTTTCATACGTGTCATAAATTCTATGGTAAAAGATGTTCATTTTCTTACATAAGAAATGCATATTTGTTAGTATTGTTCAACGCTAACCATAACAAGTATCTATATAAATAATGCCACAGTATGCATGACTTGTGTAGAGGATAAATGTTTATCAAGAATACTATTGTCCCTCATATATCATATGATCGATAATATCTATAGGCCTTTGATAAAGTAATGTTGTATACATGCAATATGGTTAAGGAGTTAATCGTATCTACAATTTACTTTGGAGATCAAGAAGGAATAAATTAGCAGGAATGACATTTTCCATTCTTGCATTTATTCAGGATATTATGAGATAAAAAATTAAGATGAGCAATTATTGCTTCGGGATCGTGATTTGTGTATGATACATATCATCTATGTCATTTGAGTAATTATAATGTATTTTGCTAGATACCGATTATAATGTATAAAATAAAAGAAGTTTTAATTTTATTATCAGCATAACATAGATCCCAATGGGTCAAACTAGAAAAGATTTGATTAAAAAAAGGGAAATTATTTTAGTACGTCATATGGTGATATGAATATAACGATAAAGTTAATTTTAAATGTTAAAATTATTTTGGTCATCATATGGAATTAGAATAAATGCTATTAGATAACAAATTTAATCCTAGAGAAATTTATTTGATATGTATGACATGTCATATAAATTTATTTCTCAACAAAATAATGCATAGAATTATATGGTATAGCTATATGGCCATTGGGTCAAATATTTAATTATTTTGAAACATGAGATAAATAGGAAAGCGGATATTTAAATTAAAATTACATGGCCAACCTTATAATAACATGAGTTGTCCATGAAATGAACATAAAGATGTGTTTAAAGCCTAATGACTAAGTTACCCTTATACTACATTTCTTGGCTTTATTTACATAAGGACAAATTACAAAATTAAAGAGGTTTTTATTAACCCTAATTTTGTCCAAAAGTTGAGAGATTTTCAGCAAACTTTTCTTCTCCCAGCTGCTGTTGTTTTCTCTTTGTCTCCCACAATGTTTGTTTAGTTGTTTTTTTTTCTTCTTTTGTCTTCCTCCTAGCTGTCGATTATCTTCATCTTTCTCACAAGACCGAAATAACTTTTCCATTTAGCTCATATGATGAGCAATCAATCACCCATTAAATTTTTTATTTTGGGAATTTTTTAGGATCCAAGATAATCCGTTAAAGTACCATCTAGCCTTGGGAAACATTAGGCTTTCTAATCAATCTTTTATTGAAACCTTGGAGTGCATCTCATTTGGTGCAAATGAGGCTTTAAATTGCAACGGAAGAAGACCAAGTCATTTAATCTCTCCAATCTATTCCTCTTCATGGAATGGTGAATTCTAATGTGTTTCAGCTCCTTTCATAGGCTGATGTGCTCATACATTGACTTAAATTTCGAATTGTAAACCTTTACAATTTTATAACACTAGTTCTGAATTGATCCCATGAAGAAATTATAAGTTGTAAGACAATAAAAGTAGCGTTATAAACAAAATAAAATGATAATTAATTTTCAACAAGTAAGAAAAGGGAAAGAGCCAATACATGGGGAAAGTTTTGCTTTTTGTTGAATAGCAATTTTGACATCCCAAAATTTCTAGAAGATTGCTTATAAAGCTCCATTTGTGAGCTCTTGATATTTTGCATCATGTCATGGGAAACAATTGTTTTCCATCATATGTAATGTAACTTATTTTGTATAATTATATCATACACAATTCAATTTCATCCATCACATTTCAATTTTATCCAACACAATTCATCAATAAGTCAAAAACTAACAATTTAATTATTGACCATACATAATTACACAATATGCATGTCCATCATATGTAATATAACCCACTTAACATACATGAAAGAGCCATGTCCATGGGGTTGGTGTCAAAGTACTTTGGTTATTTCTTGGTTGTATAATTGTATCATTGACACCATAACTTGGAAAATTGTATTTGTATCTACTCCTTATGGACCACTTATTTTATATACAACCAAAAATTATCTATTGCAATTAAAGAAAATTTTGAATACATATAATAACCTATAATTTATATATTTGAAATTATAATAAATTAAATTAAATAATATATAAACATTAATTAAATTCTAACGTATCTAATATTTTAACAAATTCATAGTTCAAATATGTTATTTGATGAATAAAGGTTTGTTTAGGATTAAAATTTTCAATATTTGGAAGCGTTTGTAAAATCAATAATTCAAACATTTAACTTTTGAAAACTTTAAAGGAACTCCGTGAAATAAATTGAATTGCACTTGTGGACCACTTCCTTAACATTGAATTTGAAGGAATGCCTTTATGTAGTACCCCCATAAATTCAACATAAACCCATCAAAATGTTGTCATTTTTCAAACAAGCATTAAATACAAATTCTTAAATTTTGAAGTCATTTTTCTATTGCAATAAAAAGGTTGAATAAGCAATCAAGTTAGTAAGGTATAATTGTATAGCCTAGGGATTTAAGTGGAATAGTACTTCCCAAAAATTTGACAAAAATTTGAGACTTTTTGTTCGCCTATACTAATTTTAAGAATAACAAATTAACAATTATGTAAAAATGTCATTCAATTCCAATCCAACCATTCAAAACTAGATAAATCAAAACACTCCATGTCATAACCAGGTAACACATCGGGCCTATAACAACCACCACATACCCGAGTTAAGGACACTTACGATATCTTTAATCTGACTATACAAGACTAACTGAATATCTCTCTTTTTAAAAAAAAAATTGGGCAACACAATAGTTGTATTTTAGAAATCCCAAAACTCAATCAAATACCTACAAACAATGTTAAACACGCTTTTATATTCACATCAAAAATTTTACCACAACTTTAGGATTTTAAAGTTCACTCAAAGCAATCTCAACAATAGTATCAAAAGTCCACACATAAAGTCTTTTACAACAACAAAATAGTCAAGAGTTAAATTTATAAAATCATAAAGCATATCAATATAATCAATCTAATAAAAACAATAAAATAGTTCATGAGCACTATGCAACTAAAGTTCAAAACAGTAAACTACCTATGTGTAGTAATACTTTGAAATGTCAAATGACCGTACGATCCACTCAGAGCTTCAAACTCACTAAATTAACCTGCATGGTTGGAAGGCGGACGGGTGAGTACACCAAATACTCAGTGAGCAGGAAAAATATACATCACAAATAGAGCTCGATATACACCTAGACGATATAAATAACCTATGAGATGAACATACATTACATAGAAACACATAGGCCTAGCTTATAACTCAACATATATTGGTTAGAAACCATATAGGCCTAGCCTATTAATTAATCATCGGGTAAACATAGGTTCCAATTCTAGTACACATAAGCAGAAAAACATCACATGTATAAATCAAATCTCATCAGAAAATAAATATCAGAATAAGCTAAAACAATCATATGTGTCACCACTAGTCGGCTAAACTAATGTGCACACCAACTGATTTTTGTGTTGGCTCAACTTTCATCCGTGATGAGTCTAGACTATAGTCGACAAGAGTGTCATGACCCTAGATGATGACTTTGTCGGTTTCCAAACCCCAGGTGTGGAATCACCCACAAGTCCCATAGAAAGGTGTTGATACAGGGACTCGACTTTTATGTACCAGCATCAAAGGTATGGAGGTCGTTTAATCAGTTGTTCCTAGCACACGATTGGCCAATCACGTCCTCACCAATCACAAAATTATATATAAAAATTAAGTACAAAAATCAAGTAAGGCACCATGCCTTTATTTATCGGTCCAACCTATAAAATGAAACTGTGTTATGGCTCTAAGCCAAAAGAGAACAAATATACGCATCATACATGACTCGATTATGTATATGTAAATTCTAAAACATTATTTCATATAATAAAAGTCATCTTTTTCACTCCAAGTTCAAAGTTGTTTAAAAATATAATTTCAGAGAAAAAAAAACATTGTCTTTTGCGCTTTAAATGCAGGTTTGTTGAAAACAATATCATTTCTCAAAATACGTAATAAAAACATCAATTTCAAAATAATGTTGTTTCTTAAATACATAAGCATATTAGTACTCAATTGAGATTCAATTCTACTATGCATTACCAAGGTCGAAAATTCACATACAAGTCATCAAGCATGTCTTAGGATGTTCCAATCTCATTTGAGAGATATGGTTTCCCTAACTCATCTCAAAAGAAGATATACACTCCCTTAACTTCAACAATCCTCGATACGAGCTCCTTGATTCATAGCTCCCAAGCATTTATACATAAAAAAATATACAATGTATTTACTACTTAAAACATTAATTTTATATTTACCATCACATAAGTGTATAAAACACAACATCACTCTCTTTAAGCTATAAGATTCGACCATTAAGTTTCTTACATGGTTACTTCCTTACTATTCGTATTAGCTTTTCTTTTGCATTTTCTAAGGAATTTAATGCCTTTAATCCAATACTTACTCATTTCAAAAAATAATTAGGCACATTTTTATCCAAGCACATTAGGCCATTATTCATCACTATTGCAACAATTCAAGTTTACTCTAAGTAAACATGAAAGCTGTTTTCAAAGTATATCATTTCAAATCCTTAAATTCTAAGCTGAGCTCACTTAGACATTTTATCAAACACCCAAAGTGCAGACTTTTAAGTCATATTTTCAAGATTTTATCATGGTAATTCATGCTCCTATCTTGTTATATAGTAAACACTTCCAAACAATGACACATTTCACCACTCCATTTAATCCAATTCCCTTCATTTAAGCTACATTTATCATAACTACCAACTCATCGCATTCATCCATTCCTTCTTCCAACATTTCAACCAAGCCTATCCAACATACTTCTTCATTTTTCATCATTAATTCACATTATAGATGTACAATTAATACCATAGAATTCATTTAGACCATCAATTTTAAAAGATATTAAAAATTTCACAAACTTTCACCAAAAGGAGACAATTTTGGTTTTGGCTTAAAGAACCCTCTCCCGACACATTTAATTCATCTAAACCATGTTTCATGCATATTCAAGCATGGAGAACAACATATCTTAACACCAAACTCAAAATCCTAATGTAAAGAGAGACGAGACAAAATTTACATAAACCTTCCTTTGATGATATCTTCAAATCCTTTGAGACTTTTTCAAATATAATGATAGATCTGAGTTGACCCCAAATTAGCTTAAAATACCTTGATTTGGGTTGGATAATCAAAACAAAGGGTAGGGTTTAGCAAATAACCGAAAATTAGTCTTCTCATCCTCTCTTCTCCCCTCTTTTAATTAAAACATGTTTTAAGTCTTTAGTAATGGGATGCAAGACCATGAATGAAGAAGGATCTACAATATTGACTCTTCTTTGAACAAAATATGGTGAAAGTACCTTTTTGCCCTTAGGTTATGTGAAATTACCATTTTACCCTCCAAACTTTTCCTAAATTTGCAATTAGGCCCAAAATTTGGGAATCACCAAAAATTTTATTTTTATTTTGGTCCTTGGACTTTTGAAAATAATAATTAAGCCCCTTAACTTTATAAAATTACATATTGGTCCTTCAAGAATTGAAAAATTATGTTTAAGTTCTTTAACTTTTGACAATTTGCAAATAAGTCCTTATGTACATCAACTTTTCTAGTTAAGCTTTCTAAGTATCTAATAAGTCTATAAATCATCTCTAATCACCCTCGAGGCATTAGAACACATATAATTCAACCACCATGGTCATATCCATCCAATGGACTCAGTTTTACACACTTAGAAGCTTACATGTCATAAATCTCCAAGATTTCGCATACCGATGAACTTTAAGTTCATGTAAGAGCATACAACATTATAAATCATTACATATATATCCAAAGGATTTAAATACATATTTGAACTTATACACAACCATGTGTATATCAATATATAGTAGTATCTCAAAATATAGAATAACACAAAAGGGCTCAAAGAGTTCAGTGTTATAAGTCCTCCCCCCAAACGAGTTTCGTCCTTGAAAATCTTAAGTTGAGGACACAAATAAATGGGGGGTACTGATGTCTCATAATATGCTCAAGTTCCCAAGTCATTTCTTTGACCCTGTCGCACTTCCAAAGAATTTTGACCGTAGGTACCTCCTTGCTGTGTAATCTCTTTATCTGTCGATCCAAAATCTGAACTAGTTTCACCTCAAAACTCAAGTCTTCTCTCAGTTCTACTGGATTTGACTCCAACAAGTGAGATGGATCCGATAAGTACTTTTTAAGCATTGAGGCATGGAACACATTATGGATCCTATCCAAGTCTGGTGGCAATTCCAACCGATACGTCACAGTCCCGACATGCTCCAAGATGTAGAAAGGTTCGATATATTGAGGGTTCAGCTTCCCTCGACTCTAAATCTAATAATACCTTCCCATGGTGATATCCAGAAAAAACCATGTCACCAACTACAAACTCTAATGGTCGTCGCCTCTTGTACGTGTAACTCTTTTGACAATATTAGTCTACTTTGATCTTCTCTCGAATGACATTTGTCTTCTGAGTGATAACTTTTATCAATTCAGCTCCTTCAATTTTGGCTGTACCAACCTCATCCCAACATAGAGGTGTCCTGTACTTCCTCCCATAAAGTGCTTTATATGGTGGCATATCGATACTTGTCTGATAACTATTGTTATAAGCAAACTCTATCAAAGGCAAGTGCCAGTCCCAACTCCCTTGGAATTCTGTCACACATGCTCTCAGCATGTCTTCCAATGTCTGAATGTTCCTATCTGACTGACCATCAGTCTAGGGGTGGAAGGTAGTACTAAACTTCAGTTTAGTCCTTAAAGATTCTTGGAATTTTGGCCAAAATTGTGAGGTGAATCTCCTATTTGATATTATAGAAACTGGCACCCTGTGCAGCTTTATAATCTCATCGATATACAACTTTACCAATTTCTCCAAAGAGTAGGTTGTGTAGACAGGAAGAAAATTAGCAGACTTTATTAATCTATCCACTATAACCCAAATAGCATCGTGACCCTTCGATGTACGAGGTAGTCCAACTACAAAATCCATTATCACATGCTCCCACTTCCATTCCAGAATAGGCAAAGACTGTAACATACTTGTTAGTTTCTGATGCTATGCCTTAATTTGTTGACAAGGAAAGCATCTGGCCACAAATTCCGTTATCTCTAGCAACCAATAACTCTCTTTAAGAGTTTGGTACATCTTGGTGCTACCAGGATGCATGGCATAAGCAGAACTGTGAGCTTCCTCCAAGATAGCTCACCCGAGGCCCTGGACATTCGACACACAGACTCTGTCTCTGAAGACTAATAACCCATCTTCTCTCAGTCTAAAGCCCTCACTCTTTTCGGATGGCAATTTCTCCCGAATGAATTTTAACTCAGTTTCGTCGGCCTGCGATCTCCTAATCTCATCAAATAATGTACATCAAACTTTAAATCGTGCCAGCAATGTTCTGTTGTCCTCTGCCACTGAGAGTCTAACTCCAAAGCTCCACACACTCATCAACTATGTTATGTAAGGATCTTGCCTATCAATTACTGCCGAACAAGGCATACGACTCAATTCATCGAATACCATATTTGCTTTTCCTGGGTGATAGTCGATTATTAAGTCATAATCCTTAATCAATTCCAACCATCTCTTTTGTCTGAGGTTTAGCTCCTTCTGTGTCATTAGGTACTTCAGACTCTAGTGGTTGGTGTATATACAACAAGTCTCCCCATAAAGATAATGTTTCCAAATCTTGAGTGCAAACACTACCATTGTGAGCTCTAAATCATGTGTAG
>JANIHY010000210.1:42837714-42863918 GCA_027479065.1 Erythroxylum brevipes
ATCCCCGGCAGGGATGGGGGCGGGGATGGGGGTGGGGGTGAGTTCATGGGTCGAGTACGAGGGATGGCATACCTGCCCCATACCCGCCCCGTTGCCATCCCTATCTCCAGGCTCTAGCCTTCCTTTCTCTCTCTAAGAAAAGTATTTTTGAGCTTTCACATTACAGATGTATTTGCTCACTTCTTTTATAATTTGAATACATAAATTTTTTGTTAATATCAAAATGTTCTCGATTCTCTATCTCTTTAGTTTTCGACTAGAACTAATATTTATAGCCTAAGTCTCCAACTGTCTTTTTGACAATTGCTTCTTAATTCTTCTAGAAACAGTTATTAGTTGAGCCCTGTAACTAACTCCAACTAATTAACTGACTGACGTTCTAGAATATTGTCCTATTGTATCTTCTAGAATAATGTGTCTTCTGTTACTACATTTCATCTGTTATTCCGTTTTGTCTTATGTTGTTGCGCTTCGTCTTATGCTTTGTCTTATGTTGCTGAGCTTCGTCTTATGTTGCACTTCGTCTTATGCTTCGTTTTATGTTGCACTTTGTCATATGTTGTTGCGCTTCGTCTTATGCTTCGTCTTATGTTGAGCTTCATCTTATGTTGGCCTTCGTCTTATTTATATTTATCTACACAATTAACAAACCCATCAAAACAATTCATACATTTCTAAGATTATTATTATTTGATTGTCATCAAAATTAATAGAACTCTTGACTCAACAAGCATAATGAATCTTTTATCTAGGTTTATCTTTATATTTGAAAGCTTGCTAAATTAGGTGATGGAATAGATCAAAATGGACACTGAGGGATCATCAGGTTTATGGAACATCAATAATTCATTAGCAAAAGTCAAGTTAATAAGGTTTAACTTATTGGACTTCTTATGATATTTAAAAGAGGGAATTTATGGAATGTTGTGCGCAGTGAGCTATAGTAAAACCTCTATACAAATTGAGAATAGGTAAGGGGATAGGGGGCTTTCCTTTGATCCTCTTTCCCCTTTGCAATACTATGTTTATTCCTTAATAATAAGGACACTATAGGAAGTAGTGTTTAGACATTGATTTAACTAGTAGATAAATTTCCTAAGCAATCCAAACACTTCCAGTTCTTAAAAAAAGTTCCCTTCTTACAAAATTAAATTCTTTCCTAAAATCAACTTTTAAGGCACATATCTTGCCATCTTCCTTCCTTACGTAGCTTTTAAAAAGCTCTTGGGCAATTAATAGGTTATTAATATTTTGAAGGTTGTTTCCTTTAATATTAAAAAATATTTTCCTAATTAATAAATTTTATTTCTAATTAGATTATATTTTCTCATTTGTTAAATTTCAAAAAGATTTCTTTAAAATTATAATAAGTAAGAAGAATAATGTTAAGCAATGATAGATGGATATCTAACCATATTTGTACCCCCAAGTTTGATGTATTTTGCTTGATATTTGATACTTTTGTTATATTTTGGTACTTAATTCACTCCAAGTGCTTTCATAGGTGATAATTGTCTTCATGGACTTAAAGAAGAAGAAACCAGAGCAAAACATGACATAAAGTGGAGATTTGACACATAGAAGCTATGCATAATTTTTAACATAGATAGATAGTCGGAATCTAAACATCATCTTTAGAAAATAATTAGAGGAAATCTCAATATTTTTAGGAAGCCCAATTTTGTAGCTGCTCGAATTCGTTTAGACTAACAACCATTTGTTCCAAGTAAAACTTATTTTTGTAGAATTGGCAACCTGACCATTGGAACTTTACATAAACATAACTGAGGCTTATGAGATCCAAATGGGGTGATTCAAAAGCTCAAATTCAAATGAACATTATGGACCATAATTCCTATGCACAAATCAAGGCCCAAAAGTGTGATTTTGAGGGGCTAAAAAGGATGAGAATGAGATATGAAGTCTGTCTCGACCCAATCCAAACTTTGACCTTCCCTCGTTTTCAGCCCATAACTTTAGCTACCAGGCTTTGTTTTAAGCAAAAGAGGATTTGTTGGAAAGATGAGAAGTGTTATAATTTATATAAAGACATCGTGACCTAAATATAAAGATATCAAGGTCAAAAAAATGAAGTAATGTGAAGTCATGCATTTGCTCATGCACTTTCACAATTTTGGTTATGCACGGTCTGATGCACGACTATGCAAAAGGTCGTGCATCTCCCAAAAATCCTAAATTTCATGATAAAAATACGTTTTGGGAGGATAAGAAAGGAGGAGACTCTTGTAGGATATTTCCAGACATGGAGAACATTCAAAAGGGACAATTTTGGTCAAGAGAAGTGGCAAACATGAAGATTTCATCAAAAAATCCATCGGAATACAAGATCAAGCCTCTACATCGTAAGAACATTCGATAAAAGATGTTGGACACCCCACCCTTGAGGGTCACAAGCCCGACGGCCTAACGGACATTTGGATGTGTGTCCCGCAGGGGTGGCGTGCCCCCACCAAGAAGACTTACTTTTACTATTTCCTAATAGACGTTGACCTTAATCATTTTACACAACCTTGGAATAAAAAAGCATAACTGACATTTGGGATATCGGGTGAAGATTCCCTAAGGACGATTTCAAAGAAGGCTTAGAGACCTACAACTTTGAGGAAGACCCTAAGGTTGGATTCTATCTTCTGAAGGGGGGTCAGAAATGGAACAGAAGATAGGGAAAGGCAAATGATAGAAGAAGCAAAAGACAGAAGCAGTGAAAGATAGACGGAGCGAAAAGGCAGAAGCAAAAACACACAAGAAACGAAAATACAGAAGCGAAAACACAGAAGAAACAAAAAGACCGAAGAAACGAAAAGACAAAAACAAAAAATATAGAAGAAACAAAAAGACAGAAGAAGCAAAAGGTATAAACAAAAACACAGAAGAAACAAAAAGGCAGAAGAAGCGAAAAGGCAGAAGCAAAAACACAGAAGAAACAAAAGAAAAAAAGGAGAAGCAAAAACACAGAAGAAGCGAAAAGGCAGAAGAAGTGAAAAGGCAGAAGCAAAAACACAGAAGAAACGAAAAGGTAGAAGAAGAAAAAAGAAAGAAGCAAAAAGACAGAAGAAACAAAAAGTCAGAAGAAGTGAAAAGGTAAAAGCAAAAACACAGAAGAAACCAAAAGGCAGAAGAAGGGAAAAGGCATAAACAAAAACACAGAAGAAACCAAAAGGCAAAAGAAACAGAAAAGAAAAGGCAAAAACACAGAAGAAATCAAAAGGCAGAAGAAAAAACACAGAAGAAACAAAAAGGCAGAAGAAGCGAAAAGACAGAAGCAAAAACACAGAAGAAACAAAAAGACAGAAGAAGCAAAAAGGTAGAAGCAAAAATATAGAAGAAACAAAAAGGCAGAAGAAGCGAAAAAGCATAAGCAAAAACTCAGTAGAAACGAAAAAGCAGAAGAAGCAAAAACACAGAAGAAACGAAAAGGAAGAAGAAGCAAAAACACAGATGATACAAAACACAAAAGGAGATGACGTCACACAGAAGAAGATGGCGTCATCACAGAAGAAGCAAAACATAGATGATAGCAAAACACAGACGATACAAAAGACAGAAGAAGATGATGTCATCACACAAAAAAATCCAGAAAGAGATGACGTCATTATAGAAGAAGCAAAACACTGATGATAGCAAAATACAAAAGGAGATGACATCATCATAAAGAAAACCTAGAAGGAGATGATGTCATCACAGAAGGAGCAAAACACAGACGATAGCAAAACACAAATGATACAAAACACAAAAGGAGATGATGTCATCACAAAAAAACCCAAAAAGAGATAACGTCATCACAGAAGAAACAAAACACAGATAATAGCAAAACATAGACCATACAAAACAAAAAAAGAGATGATGCCATCATAAAGAAAATTCAGAAGAAGATGATGTCATCATAGAAGAAGCAAAAAGACAGAAGATTTACGACTTACTATAAGACACCTTTGCCAAAATCAGCTTAGGTTAACCCAGATTTTTCTCAAAGTCAAAAGCGGAGTTTCCTTTATGAAACTGAAAAAAAATTCAACGTACAAACTTAAGAGGGTCATGAGTAAATATGCAAACATCTTCCATTTGCATAAAAATATAAAAAGCTTTACAAAGCTTTAATAGGCATTTCAAGCCGTAAAATACATTAATACATCAAATCCCAAAGTACAAAAAGATACATAATCCCTAATTTACTCAAAAAACAACTAAAGCCTTGCTTTACAAAACTTGCTTCAAACGTAAAATATTTAAACTAGGAGTGTTGCCTTGCCTCTTGACCTACTCGAAACCCTACTCATCACCTAAATGTGTGGTAGGAGATTGGAGGGTGAGCTTAAAGCCCGTGGGTAACAATCTTATAATCGATAACAAGCAAAACCCATTGAAATAATCATTTTCATTGCAAAAACTCATGATAATGCATAACATGGTTACTTCATTACTGTCAACATATCATGAATACAGAAAGATATCAAAATGGTTTGGGTGAATCCAAAACAGAACATACTATGTAATTCCACTCAATAGCCTTTCGTAGTCGTGAACTTATGGGAGTCCATAAAGGAGCTCCATGCCACTAGCGGGCAAGCGGGAGAAACCTTTAGACAAGTGCACTTGACATACTTAGGGGATCACCACAAACCCACATAACATGTAATTTCATTACTTGTAAACTTATTGCCCAAAATGACACTAGATCAGAAACTTGCTTTTTCATGGCATGATATCTTTTCAAAATTATTTCATTTTTCATTTACAAAGTTTATGCACAGAAAATGCAACACTTTCTTAAGGCATTTGAAGAACACTTAAATGCACATTTGGAAGTAGTTGAAAATATTTATTTCACTTTTCTTGAAAGAAGATATTTATGACTTATTAGTCAATTATAAAAATGTAACCCTCCTTGAATTTCTTGTTGATAATTTTCTCAAGTGAGTCTCTCCTCTTGCTCCTCTTATCCTTCTTGACTCCCTTTTTAACATAAATAAAATCCCTAAATCAATAGAGATTTTCATATGAGAAACCAAAGAAGCTAAAATATAAATTGATCCTAGAGCTCTTAAACCCATGCATTTTCTAAGCTCTTGAAACCAAAACCCCTTCCAAAAATTCGAAGCCTTAAAATGCTCTTACCTCAAATCTTCTTCAAATGAAGAAATGCTTGGTTCAAAAGAAGGCTCTTATCTTTCTCTATATTTTTCCCTTCTTGATCACTCTCAAAATCCCCTTTGAAGGTTGAGAAAAATCAAGACCTAGCTCGAAACTCTTTTCTTCCTCTAAAACCACGACACTCTCTCTACCATCTTTCTTACTTTTATGCTTTCTCCATTCTATTTTTCCTCACCACATTTTTGGCTTTTAAAATGCAAGCCGATAAATTCCTCTTCCCATTTTTGCCCCTCCTTCAAGGCCTTAAAGTCTTCCCACTTTAGGGATCTCCCCAAAATACCCCCTATGCAACTTATCCCTTTAACTTTAATCCAATTCGCCTATGTAACATAATCTCATTAACTTAAACAGGCTACTTAATTCTAACGTACACTAATCTAGCAAGATCCCAAAATTAACCTAATCATGCTCATTTATCAAGAAAAAAATTTGGGCCCAACAATTCCAGTAAAAATTATCTAATGCAAAAGCTTTAATTCAAAGTCTATGGAACTAAATAGTAAGTTAATATGTTGCAAGAAGAGGCGATCTTAAATTGAGGAAATGAGGAATGCTTAGGTAATTCAATATAAACAAGAGTCCTAACTTTGTAACATGGATCTCTATGATGATAGAGAACTAAAAATACTTAAGGTGTCTAAGTTTTATTAATTATCTCTTAAGGGATTCTTTTTTTAGTAAGTATCTCTTAACGAATTCTTGGTTTCAAGTTTTGGCCCTGACTTGCAAATGGTGCTAAACACTTGGATATATTACTTTTTATGGTAATTAATTTTATTCTTTAAAATATTTATTATATAACTATTGTATTGAGTTATTCTATTACTTAAATTCCATTTATTTTTAACAAGGAAAAATAAAAAATACATATCTTATTCTAAAGATAATAAGGATTTTTTAATTTATCAACAATTTTTTTACTATATGCATAATAATTTATTGAATCTATTCAAATTAATATAATGGTATGATATTCAAATTGTAATTATTATCGTGTAAATTAATGGCGGAATGAATTCACAACATAATGCTACAGTGGCATGGATACTTTATTTTTAAAAGTTACATGAATTATATTGATAAATAGATAGGCTAAAAGCCTTACAAAAGTGCTAACTTACAAGCTAAAAAGCTAACAATTGAGTAAGCTGAGTATTTAATAGAATTATTCAAAAATAGCTAGCATTAAAAAATTACAGTCATAACATCCACTCCCTCCTTACATTACTACTAACTTTGGTGCTTCAATTGTTTGTTATGAGAATTTGCCTAATCTAATGTATAAGTCTTTGAGTTAAGTTATATTTATCCAATTAAGGTTTGTTATGGATCTTGTTGATACTTTCCCTTGAAATGGTGTAAATGCAATAGTGAATGTAGTCTTTAGCACGATTGAGTCATTATCTAACCTCTTGATCCATTTGATCACCCATTAGATAATATATTCCCAACTTCTTGAATTGTAGTGAATTTTTTAATATATGCTATAATCTTGGCTAGATGAATTGTGTGTAAGAATAATCAAAATATAGTTGTTGCACTATTTCAACATGAAGTTTGTATAGTACACAGTGGATTTAGATCTTTTAATCTATACTTGGTTCAAAGCTTATGCTTAATGGATTTCTAGGATGTGAAGGTATCAAGATTTTTTATTGAACGAGTTCATGCCAATGGACCCTAGGAGAATGTGTCCTGAAGAAATCTAGATAGGATATGTTAGAAAAGTTCAAGGATTTCTCTAATGTCTAGATCAGTGTATCATCCTCTGTTATGTCAAGTCTATAATTTAGTAATTTGTTTGCAATTAGAGACATACCTTTATAGTTATAAACCTAAGAATCCCTAGAGAATATCTCATTCATTGTGGTATTCAATAGGAATCCTCCTTTTAATGGGTTTAGTTCTTCTTACTGATATAATGGGTTTAGTTCTTCTTACTGATGTAAAGGATTGATGTCACACTAATTTTCATACCATAGCCAATTCTTGAGTCCATTTCTAACTCTTTTCTTTGATGAGAGGATATATGAGCTTCTTAATCTCAACATCTTAATAAGAGGCCATGACTAGTTTTTATTTTCCTTGAATTTCCAAAAGTATCACTATGAGAAGTAATGTGAGTTCATTCGTTTAATCCATATGGCTTCCTCGTTAGTGTGTAATTTACAAGTTTCTTTTCAATTAGCAATTATTTTTTTAGTTTGAAGAATGTGTACTTTCTTTCTTAGTGGTGTAGACTTTATTACATTTAACTTTAGCTCTATGGAACTTCTTTTGGTTTCCAATACATATACACTTTTTTTATAATTCTCTCTACATGTTTAATGACTCCTTTCGGCAACACCAGGTGTGAACACCAGTAAGTTTGGAGATTTAGTGGGACTAATTTCATCAATCCTTCCTATTAAAGAGAGAGCCATATTTTTCTAGGCATTTTTTCTTTCTTAATCATTTCTATTAAGTGTTGACAATCTACTACCTTTGGTTTCCTTATAAAGATAGATAATCCAAAGTAATTAAAAGGTAATTCTTATCTTTAAGTTCCAATGATTTGTATTAGGGAATTGACGTCAAGGATCCCAGTTGAAGTTATTATCTTTCTCTTTTCCTAAGTTAAGGTATAGTCCTGATAATTTTTATAAAACCTAAATTGATGATGGTTGTGAGAGACTTGGGGTCATTACCACATTATAGAAGCAGATCTTCTATAAACATTAAAGAAAAAAGTTCTTTGCATTTGTAATGGAAATTAAAGTTCCCCATATAGTTGATGTGTTTCTATAGAGTTCTAAAGAGAACTTCCTTTGTAAGAGTGAAAATGTATGGGGATAAAAGGTATCCTTGCCTAATCCCTCTTACACCATGAAAAAGATGTGTTGGTTCTCCATTAATCAAAGTACTGAAAGTGGTTATTATTATGCCAGCTTCAATCTAGGATATGAATTGCTTAGGAAATCCAAATAGTTCCATGAAATTGAGAATAAACTATCAGTTTAGTGTATCAAATTCTTTGTATATGTCTATTTTGAGAGAGCAACTTTTGATAAATGGATGGGTGGTGCAATCCTTAAATAGTTCCTAGGATAAGAGGAGGTTATCTGTAATATCCCTTCCACGAATGAGTACTCCTTGAAAAGGATTAATTAGAGGGATTAAGGCCTTTTTTAGCCTAGTTGTGAGAATTTTCGCAATGATTTTGTAAGTTGTGTTACAATAAGATATGGGACGGTAATCTTGCAAAGTATTGGGGCTTGCTTATTAGGGATTAGGCATATGAATGTATTATTCAATTCTTTTAGAATTTTTCCATTTATAAAGAATTCTTGTACACAATAAGTTACTTAATTGCTTATGAAGTTCTAAGACTATTGGAAGAAAGCTACATTAAAGCCATCTAACCCTAGTGCTTTGTCTAGTTTTAGGCTTAATAATGCATTTTTCACCTTCGTAGTTATAACTTCTACAATCAACATAGTTCTAGTAAGATGATTGATATGAGGATTGATGAATTGATGCAATACTTGACATTGGCCTTTGGTACCCAGAATTCTCTTAAAATAGTTACAAGCCATGGATTTGAACACATTATGGTATTCTTCAATACTGCCTTAGTTATCTATAAGAGTATTGATTTTGCTATTATTTATATGTACTAAAATGATGTTAAAGAAGAATCCAATACACTTTTCACCCTCTCTTAGCTAGGAAATCCTTTCATTTTGGTTTACATAGGAGTGATATGCTAGTAGAGCTTGTGCATATTTATGCACGGCTTGTTCCAATTCTTTTAATGTAATGTTTGATAGATTTTTGTAGAGATCATGCTTACAGTTTCTTAACAAAGTTTTAGTTATCTCGACTTGTGCCTATATTTCTCGTATTTTCTTTTTTTTTAGCACCTTTAATTCATTCTTCAAGGTCTTGAGTTTGATTATCAGTTGAAATGCCTTACACCCATCGACTAGAGTGTTCATGATTTCACTCAATAATTCCCGGAATCCTTCAACCTGAAACATAAAGTTATATAATATAAATAGAGCTTTGATAGGTTGGAGTGTATTTAGAACTTTAATTTATATTGTAGTATGATATGAACATAATGGAGGACTAGATTTTGTAAAGCTTAAGGGAAATTTAGGAACTCATCCCTTGTTGATTAAGGCTCTGTTAAGTTTTTCCTTATGAAGTAAACATGTGATTGCTTGTTTGTTAGCACGAAGTGAGATCTAGTGGAGTTCAGGTCTATATCTTCAATGTTATTTATGAAGGAGCTTAATTAAGTTCCTAACCTATTTTTGTTCAATCTCTAACCCTCTACTTCATTAGAATTTAGTATGCAATTAAGGTCTCTGATCAGTTGCCAAGCATTTTGAATTGTTTTTTGTACACATTTTTAGTCTTTCCATAGGGAGCTTCACATGAAAAAAAAAATTTAGAAGCATAGATGATGGAAAAAATTTTAGGGGGTTATTATGTCCCCTAATATTCTAGAACCATATAAAAATTTATTTCATTGAAAGGGTTCCCCCTTCTTTCTTCTTTCAACTATACTCTCTTTTAGGAAAAATGTTGTTGACTTTGTTGAAACATTGGGAGTTCTCTAAACTTGGAATTGGAGTATCTTTATTTTCAGATGTTATATCGATGTTCTCCTTTGGAGGGAGGTTTGAGTTTCCCTCATTTGAAGTGCAAATAGATTGTGAGTTATTCTCTTTTGAAATGCCAATAGAGTATATTGGACTTGAGATTTTATCAATTAATTTGCTCAATGATTCCTTACTAAATAGCTTTGTTATTCTTGATTGTTGAATTTCATGCTTACCAAGTATTTCATTACATTTAGTGGTTAATTATATGGGTTTAAGAGTGACTCATTCCTATTTTCAAACTCTTTCTAGTTGACTTCCATATCTTAGTTTGCATTGGTTTCTAGGGATGTGATAGATGAACTAGAAGATTCTCAAGTTTTCCTTCAGCTATAAGCCCTTTGATAGCTACAGAGGAGGGAATTTCATCATTGTTTGTCACTTGAATGCACACTCATGCATAGCCTATCATTTCTAGGGTAATATTTTGAGAATCAAGAGTTGTAGGTTTGCCAATAGCACTAGCAACGAAGCTTAATCCTTTAATGGTCCAATATTCGGGTGGTAGAATGTGAAAGTTTATACAAAAAGAAAATAAATCAATCTCTTCTTCATTAAGCTTCATTTTAGGGCTCCATTATTGAAGAAAAAGTGACTTACCTACTATATGCCAAGGCCTGTTATAGGATTTAGTTAATATCATCAAATTTATGGAATTTGAATATCAAACAGTTGTCACCTGTAAGGAGTGTTGTGTCTAAAATAACTTTTCTCCACTTAGGGTTTGGCCTAGCCTAAACTTATGGAAATGATAGCCTTTTATCCAAAAAGAAGCCTAAATTCGCTAAAGACTAGGCTAAAGCTCAAGCTTAGGGAAGTTGTAAGGGAGGTTAAAAACTCCATTCTCAGTAGTTGCTTCAAGGAAATGCTTAAGATGTATTCTTTCCTATATTTCCATTTTCCACAAGTTTCCTCTAAGATTTCACAGCAAGTGATGTTGTTGTTAAGGTTGAAAGATGTTGTGTCTAGTTTCTATTGCTTTTAATTGCCTTAATATCTTGATTTTGCTTACAAATTCTTCTGAGTTGATCCAAACGAGAGATAAATTGAATGATAATGGTGTGAATATTACATGCATGTTAATTGGATTAATTTTTTAATTTTGCATGAAAAATTAAAGTTCACGTCCCTTTGCATGAGAAAGAAATAAAATTAAATATGTCACTACCTACACGGTGATGATAGATGGTGACTCATTAGTCACCATTTGCTGGTGACAATTGTATCTTTAGTCACCACCATGCAAGCTTATGCACAGGGGTGACCAGTCCTCATGGGGATGACAAACATAGTGACTTTTTGCAAATTCTCTGCACTTCATTAATTTTTTTTTATTACATGGCAGTTGTAGGTTAAAGTGGCATGAAAACCTAAACCTAGACGAGGCTATAAATAGAAATGATAGGAGGGTGGTGACGACATCTTTCATTCACTCTTTATTCCACATATGTTATAATTTTAGTTATCATTAGAGAATTAATTGTTCCTGTAGACTTTGTGGTCTTAAACATGGGGGAGTTTAAACAATAAGGGCAGGAGCATACCATACTCCTAGGGAGGCCTTTTATGGCCACTACTAACAACCTGATTGATGTGAAGAACAAAAAGCTAAGCATGACTATTTTAGGAGAAACAATAGAATTTTCAATCTTTAATGTTGAACCTACTCCTACTACTACTGTTTCTAAAGAATGTTCTCTTGTCGATCAAGTTAATGCTACACATTGTGATTTTGCTTTCTAGGAAGAAGAAGGAAAGAAGCTGGACTGGGTTAAGGAGAGTGATGAATGCTGCCAATTGCTAATGATGAGGAAGTGTTTGAAAAATTCTTAGAGACGAATCCATATGAAAAGGAGGAAATGGTGGAATGAATTGCCTTGAACGACTCCCCTTGGGCTTGACCATTGTGGCGTCTAGCTATAAGACGTTAAAGAAGCAACCCATTTAATTATGTTTTTTTTCATTTATCTATTTGATGTTAATTTTCTTAGTGAACTTTAACTTAGTTTGTTTTCGTTGTGGGCGTAGGCCTACTCTCCCATCTCTTTTATCTATTTTCATTGCATTTTTCTTCATTCCTTGATGCAGTTCACCACATTGCATACCAAATCAACGCATTGATCACCCCCACATTCATATCGTATTTATATCCCTTTCTTTGTTGCTTATTAGTTTAATTTCTTTTAGTTTTAATGCTTGTCCTTGTTTATGTTAATTTTTGACTTTTGTCTTATACCCCTCTGTTTCTTTTTTGTATCACAATATGAATAGTGTGATGTTCATGTGTGTGTGTTTGTGTGTGTGTGTTGGGGGGGGAGGGGGTATTAGTTTTTAAAAAAAATTATTATTTGTGTGTTGTGTGTTTCTTTTCCCAATTAATGTTTAGAGATGCATGATCATTAAATGTATTTGATCAGGATCAAAAATGCATAATATAAGTGAATAAGTATACTAGCCTACTTAGACTGATTAACTTGGATTTTGATTAAAAGGACAATAGTTTGTTGTGATAGAAGAATGACAGTTTTCTTTTGTAAGAATTTGATCCATTTGAAATATTTACATGAAATTCAAATATTCTTTGTTAAGAGTGTTCTTTCATAATTGAGGAACTCTAGAACTTGTTTACAAATACTAGTTGAGATCACATAATTTTATGCAAACGTTGAAATGATGAAGGCAATTAGGATTTACCCCTTTTGCTTAAAAGGTCACCATGATGTGACCTTTAGTGAACCCCCTTTCAGCTTAAAATGAAACATTTTCTTTCTTTAAACCCAAAATATGAGCCTTGACCTTATTATTTATCCTCTTCCTTGTACCTACCATAAGCAAGTTGAGCATTTGAATGTGTATGATTGGGTTGAGGGAATAATTGTTTAAACAAATGTGGGGGAATCATAGGTTCTAGTTAGTTTTTGAGTTAGGAATGGGTATAGTTGTAATAATTTGTATCTCTCCTCTATATTTTTCTCTTCTAAACTTGATCTTGTTATAAATAAATGAATGAAAAATATATTTTAAAAAAGAGAAAATCATGGAAAAAAGAGAGAAAAAGAAAGAAAAAGGAAAAGGAAGGAAGAGAAGATTAAAAAAAAGTAAGGAAAAAGGAGAGATACAAAAAAAGGAAGTGTTAATTTTGCTAAATGAGAGGAAGGAATTTTGTGTTATTTTAAATGTTCAATTTTTGTTATGGTTTTAAATTGCAATTTTCCTTTTTCCTACCCCTAACATGGCCCCATTACAACCGAAATAAAGACCTTCAGATTGATGTTTGTGTTTGATATGAGTGGTAGAGATTGGATTGGTAAACAAGCTTATGGTTAAAGCCTCACATGAATGAACAATTAGTGAATATATTATCCTAGCTTTGAATGCTTAAGAGTATGAAGAGTGGAGTGAATGTCTATCACACATGTTGATGATTATTTGAATTGAAGTAGTTGTTGATTTTAGCGTAATATGTGAAGAATTGCTTGTTCATGGAGGATTATAAGTTTCAAGTTCTTAGGTTGTATTTATTGAAATGATCGTTGATATCTTTGACTATTATTTAGAAAAATTGTTGTTTCCATTGTTGTTCTTGTATAGTCTAGTGTTCTTTAATTTGTTTGAGGACAAGAATAGTTTAAGAGTGGGAGAATTGTTATATCTAGTTTCTATTGTCTTGATATCTTGATTTTGGTTACAAATTCTTATGAGTTGATCTAATCGAGAGATAAATTGAATGAAAATGGTGTGAATATGACATGCATGTTGATTAGATTAATTTGTGAATTTTACATGAAAAATTTAAGTTCATATCACTTTGCATGACAAAAAACAACATTAAAGATGTCACCACCTGCACGATGGTGACTCCTTTGGCATACATGATGGTGACCAAAATGTCACCACTGTGCATAGGTGGTGACGATGGTGACATGTTAGTGACTGCTTGCACGGTGTGGTGACAGTTGTGTATTTAGTCACCACCATGCAAGCTTATGCACGAGGGTGACAAACATAGTCACCCTATGCAAATTTTCATGCACTTCATTAATCCGTCTGTTTTATTATGTGACAGCTATAGGTTAAAGGGGCACGAAAACCTAAACCTAGACGAGGCTACAAATAGAAAGAATATGAGAGCGACGGCGACATCTTTCATTCACTCTTCATTCTACACATCACAAACACACTCATTCGACTGGGACAAAAAGGAGATGGAGAGAAGTATGGAGGCAGAGAAGGAGAGAGCTTTAGTTAAGAAGAACAAAGGAGAAGAATAACATAAAGGGGTAGGCAGCGTGAGCAGTCAGTCTTTTTGGGTGAACATCAACTAAAAGGAAAGGGCAAGAGCTAATGTGGAAAGCTTAAGAGTGGCAAGAACAACTCCCTCACCTACTATTGTTTGCTCGTTCTGTTCACTATATCTTGTTGTTTTGCTATATTTACTTCTTTGTTATAGACTCATGCCCCGTTATACTTAACCAAACCATACTCTTTTAGCTTTTGATATTTTATTTAGGTTGTTTACTTGTTTTGTTGCTTTAATACTGATCAAGATGAGATTGAAGTGTTTAAAGATGAATCTTGTAATCTCTATGATGGGCTAATCTCTTTTCTTGAGGATTAATGTAGCTATTTTAGACAAATTTGCATGATTAAGGAATTGTGTTATTATCTTATGTTTGTTATAGTTTCTAAACTGAATGGATGTAATAGCATCATCAAACTTTGCATCATTTTGGTATTAAACGAAGGATCGAGAGGAGAAGTTTAATATGGAACTATAAACTATAGACGCTTAGGTTAAGAATTAAAAATATATTAACCTAAGTGGTAATTAATAGTCGAGGTTTTCATAATTAACTCAGGTGATAACTTGTTGAATATGAAAGTTAGATTAGTTAATTATTCGAGTTGATCTTAGGCCCAAACTGTTTATTTCAGTAAGGTAACCATCCAATCATTTTGCCTTAATCATATATAGGAGATTAAATTAGTGAAGTTAATTCTCAAGAGTTTTCTACTTCGATTTCTACTTGTTTTTACTTTTGGTCGATTCAGTTTATTTTTTAATTCAATTGTGAGATTTGCTTTATAAGTCTTTTACTCAACAATTCAGGATAGAGTGTTTAGGAATGCATTGTTTTTATTTTTAATTCAAAATCAATTTTAGTTAACCAATTTTACCTCCGTGGGAGATGACCCTAGGTAATCACTACAACTACCTTATATACTTGTGAGTAGGATGGCCTATGTAATATTTAGAACATTTTGGGCACAACAGTAGGGTGATAGGGTTGGTTTGTGGGGAAGGAGAGGGCTTTTGTTGCATAGAGGAGAAAGGCTAGTTAAGGGGTGTACTACACAATAATAGAGCTGGGCTTCAGAGTTTTCATGTAAGGCAAATATCTAAGGATGGGAGGGGTGAGTTAAAAATCAGTTACCACAAGTGGTAATGTTTTTTGAAGGGATATTGTGAAAACTCAAAATTACCCCTATGATAGAGCAATACAATTTGGCTAGCTGGAATCAAGCAGAAATAGTGGTTGTGGTTTCAAAGGAGAGGGAGAGCAGAAGAAGAAGACAAAAAGTACAACCGGAAGGTAAGCAAGTGATGGAAGCAGAAAGGCAATTTAGAAAGGAAGAGCAGTGTGTGGCTAATGCCTTTGTAGAGTGAATTTTCATTCCCTTTAAAAATACTTCATTTGTAATTTCTTTTTACATGAGAAAGAAAAATTATATCTTTGTAGAAACTTTTAGATCTGCATATCTTAACAAATTTGAGTAATTGCTTAGCATTTTCGATTACTCTGCATAAAAGTAAAATATAATCGTAATATGTTAGGAAATGATTGACAGCAATTTCTGAATGATTTTTGAAGAATTATAGGCGTCCTACTTACTATGTTTAGTCAACGGAAATTTTGCAGTAATTTACAATCTTGTGAGTTGTGATGATTACAAGAGGACTTGGACTTGGAAATTTTGCCTATGGCTGAAATGTCTAGGTGAATGGGTTTGGTGAATTTTAGCTTTATATAGATCTCTCTCTCATTCATTGCCTCTAGAAGTCGTCTTCCACTAGGCGATCTGTTGAAGTCTTCCGTTTACTGTTTTTTTTTTCTTTTTCTTATGGTCATCAGTAATAATGTATGTACGACCGTTGACTGCATGTTATTTTTAAATATATATTTAAGACTTCAATATTAAGTTTAAGAGATTAGTTAAATAAAATCCATGTTAGACTTATCTAACTCGAATGATCGAGAATTGCTCTTTGATAATCAGCATGTCTCAATTAGCTACAGTTTAATCTTTACTTTGTAATCTGGTCGGGTCGGTTATATTGGGCCCAAGCTCAATCTCACAGGCCGATCGGTCGGTCTTACACCCATCGTTTAATCCGGTCCTGATCCACACATCCATGGCCCATTAACAGAAGAACGTCTCCCATGCAGATACGTAAAGAGCTAAAACCTAACCGAAAACCATATAAAAATGTATTATTCTCTCATAACAGAGGTACGCAGTCATAACCTAGTTTTATCTCTGCATTCATCGATCTCACCTTTACCAGAAAACTTACTTGAGCGTCAGAGGGGCTAATCAGGACACAACCCCCGACAAGCCTTCTTTGTTTTGCAGGTATATTCACGTCGTAGTTATTACGGAAAGTTGCTAACTCATGGATCCAAACGGCAACGCACCGTTCAGCCAGAATCCAGCAGAACCAAAAGTGGTGAGAGGCGTGCGTCTCAACGCAACAAAACCCTTTGGTCAGGGGTTCGAGTCGCAACCTCACCCTGGCAGACCAAATGGCACAATACTAATTTGTCTTAGGTCGGGCTCTGAACCGCAACCACGTAAGCCGGTTAACCCACCCAAACCATAATCAAAACTGAAGTTATCACTAAATAAGTTTGTGAAGGCTATTTCAACCATACAGGATACATTTCATTATACTGAAATTTTAATTTTGTATTTCAAAGAATTTTTACTGCACTCATTTCGTTGGGATTTCAGACATCCAAGTTAAATTTTTGTTCTCGCTTTTGACTTGAAAATGCAAAGATTTTATACTACTGATGTCTCATTAGAAATTAAAACAATTTCACAGAAAAAAGATTTAAAATATTGACTTAGACTTCATAAGACGTAAGTAGTATAAAATCTCATATTTCTACTGCATGTCATACACATCGGGAGTATTTTGTTTTGTCAAATAAGCGTCTAAGTAATGCTTGGGTCATGCATTTTCTCAACCTTAGGTCTGGGCTTTCTAATAGTCCATTAAAACTAATAGATGAAAGATACTAACCTATATGCTATTTAAATTCCCCTCAAAAGTACTTTCACCATCACAACTTTGGAAAATGGCCTCCTTTATCTCTAATTCATTAAGATATCATCATGTTTCAGCATTCTCTCAAGGTGGTTATAAATTGAACCCGTTTTGCAGATTGTGTACACTATGTTATGAAGTTAATTTATAGCTCCAGAACTAAAGGTTTCAAAATAGAGAAAAAGGAACTAAAAATTCTTAAATTGAAGAACTTTGTGAATTACTTGTAACTTTATGTTAAATTTAATGAACTTTATTTTATTGTGTGCTAATACCATCTTCTTTATAAGAAATTTACTACTAACTCCATTATATATGGCTTTTGTTTCATTTTTTGTCAAAATCAATAAAGAAGGTCGATTCTAGGGCAATTATGAGGCGACATTAAAAAAGGGCTTTGTTGAAAATTTCTATTTTGGGGTGTGCAACTATTAAAGTAGCTATTAAGTTACTATTTTTAAGCATCTTTATGGATGCCTACAAAAGAGGCATCTCGGGGAGTCCCTCAACTTCCCCCACTCTCCTTATGGTAACTTAGGATGAGCCAATTTTGTACACCATAAGAGGCTAGGGCCATCAATACAAACAATAAGCAAAAAGATCTAGCAAATCTTGGAGCAATGTAGTAACTTCTAATACCTTAAGGGAGAGGCCTAAGCATTTCTACTTAACTGTAATCCAAGGCATTGTTACTCCCTCACTGAAGATGTTAAAAGACGGCACAAAATATTGTAAAAACATTATGGTGGCTGCTTTCTTAATAAAGGCCTTCCCTCATGTTCAAAATTAGGAACATATTAAATGGAGAAATAAAGGGCTGAACAGGGTCTTGCTCATTGAAGAAGACACGTTTCTCTTTAAATTTACAAATAATGACAACCTTAACAAGGTAATAGAAGTTATACCTTAGCACATTAGGGGACAACCAATGTTTGTCCAAAAATGGTCCCTTAGATTGGAACTAGATAGCTGTAGAATAGAAACTGGCCCATTGTGGTTTAATTTCCATAATATTCCTTTAGAGTACTAGACTCTAGATGGATTGAACTTTCTTGCAAGCTATGTGAGGAAGTCAATTGCTTTTGATTCAGTTATTGCCAAGTTGGAGAAAATCTACTTTGTTAGAATTTATGTGGAGATGAACTCAAAGGAGGAATTACGTGAGGTACTGTATATAATGAAATTGGATCTAGATGGTGAATTAACCAGTATGAAATTCATATTTCTTATAATTAGAAACAACAAATGAGAAAGAAAGAATGGAAACCAATAAGGAAACATTTTTCTTCTAAGGTAAACTTTGAACTTATGGGAGTAACGAAGACTTAGCACTACCTGCAGAAGAGGAAATTTCAATAAATAAACAAATAACTATGTTGTTAAACCTGTCTAAGGAAGTTCATGTAGCTGTACAAAACTATAACTCAGTATTTGAAGGAAAGAAAAATGTAACAAAGGAGGAAAAAGGGTTAGAATCAGCTCCCAGCTACAATGTAAATAAAGAGGAGAATCCTAATCTTAAGGACCCAAGAAACTCAAATCTAGAGCAAATTGAGCATTTATCTCCAACTGCTATCAAGAAATTCAGAAGGAAGAGAAGAAAACCAAAGGGGGTGGTTGATAATTCTCCCTCATCTCATCAATGATTTTTTGCAATATAAATGGGTATAAATGAAGCTCATAAAAGGTAGGTTGTCAAAGATATCATTCTGGAGAAACATCATATCATTGTAGGACTGCTAGCTAGAATAAAAGCTCTTAAACTATATAACTCTATAAGATTTCATAGAAAAAGTTGGATTTTTGGCTCTAATCATGAACACCATTACAATGGTAGAATTGTCTATGTTTATTATATGGAGAAAGTCAAAGTTGAAGTTCAAAGCAATTCAAATCTGTTTTTTCATCTTAGTTGTAAACTAGAAAATTTAAACCATTGTTTTGATATCTCCATTATATATGCTTCTAACTTTAAATTTCAAAGAATTAAATTATGGGAAGATCTCTTAAGCATTAGAAGCTCACTATTAAGCCCTTGGATTATAGCAGGTGATTTTAATTGTGTTTTGCTTCCCTCAAAAGCTTAAGGTGATAAAGTAAACCTTTCCAACTTGGGCAAGGAGTTAGATATAGTGTTTGCTAAGTTGATGTCACTGATTTGAAGTTTACCAAAAAAAAATTTCACTTGGAGCAATAAGTCAATTGGTAGAACCTTAATCAGGAAGCAACACAACAAAATTTTAACTAATCAAAGTTGTAAGAGGTATTTCCCTAATTCTCATGTTATGGTTGGCCCTTCTTTATGCTCAGACCACTCTTACCTAGAAATCTAGGATTTTGACCTCATGAGGAAACTCAAGGCTCCATTCAAATTTCTCAAATTTCTCTTCAACAAGGAGGGATTCAAAGAGTTGATTAAGTATGTTTGGGATATTTATATCACTAGATATAAATCCTAATCAACTAATGATGAAACTCCATCTTCTTAGAAAAAGAATAAAGCAATTCCTTAATTATAAAGGTCCTCCTATTGCACAAAGGCTTCTAAAGATCAAGGAAGAGTTAAAGCAAGTATAAGATACTAGCTACCTCTCTCCCTATAATCAAGCTTTGAAAACTAAAGAGATCAAGAAACTTGAGAACTCCAACAAGGCCTTCTTAGATCATAGTTCCTTGATTTTACAAAAGGAAAGAACTATTTAAATAAAATAGGGTGATTCTAGTACTAAGTTATTTCATCATTCTGTCATGGAAAGAAGGAATTCTAATAAGATTCATTGTTTGCTAAATAATAATGACCAATTAGTGATTGATAAAAACTTGATTAAAAATATGGTGATTAATTTTGATATTGACTTATTAGCTTCAAGCTATTATGATCAGCTTTCTATATAAGATCTAATAAAGTTAATTGGCCCTCCCACATTTCAAGATAACTTAGAGTTGCCTCAATAGTTAGCTTTTAGATAGGCAATCAAGGGATTTATGTTTTCTCTAAACCTAAAGAAAACTATAAGCCCTGATAGGTCAATGCACACTTTTTTCAAAGAACTTGGATATTACTATCAAGTACTAGTTAAAGTCATACATGAATTCATACACTCTGGGAAGCTGCTGAGGAAGATCGATGCTACTCACATTTACATGATTCCCAAGGTTTGTAACTCGAGCTCTGTAAATAATTTCAGGCCTGTTTCTTATTATAACACTATATATAAGGTAATTGCCAAACTGCTGACTAATAGGATAAAGGAGTCTCTAAATGAAATGATTCATTGCTCCCAAGGAGCTTTTATTTGAGGTAGATCCATTTTAAATAATATTATTATGGTGTAAAAGTTGACGAGGGATTTTAAATCCAAAAGATCTATTAAATGTTGTGCTATTAAAGTGAATTTTTTCAAAGCATTAAACAGTATCCATTGATATTTTATTTTTAGTATTTTTGAATTGCTTGGAGTCCCTATAAATTTTATTTCTTAGATTATAAAATGTCTCTTAACCCCATGAGAATAGTGTGCTTATTAATGGATCCCTAACTAGACTTTTTAAAGGCTCAAATGGGATAAGGCAATGAGACCCTCTCCCTCTATACTTGTTTTCTATCTCCATATATATCCTTAATAGAATTATCAAATCAAACACTAAATGTAATCTAGATTTCTCTTTTAGTTTCAAATTCAAGGAGCTTTAACTTTCTCACCCTAGCTTTGGAGATGATTTAGTGTTGTTTTGTGCAGTAGATTATAAATCCATCTCACTTTTGCATAAATCTCTCAAAGAGTTTTGCAAGATAGAGGGTCTGAGTGTTAATTCTATGAAAAGTACAATTTACTTCTCTTCTGATGTTTCTAATTCTAGCAACCTAAAGAACATCTTTGGGTAAATGTTCAAAGATTGCCTTTCAAGTACTAAGAGTTCTTATCTCTTCTAAGAAACTAAAATTTCATGATTGCTTATTATTGTTGAAGAAATTCAAGAAAAAAATTAATGCTTTGCAAAATAAAGCCTTATCTTAAGCAAGAAGGGTCCAGCTTATCATCTTTGCGCTTAATAATCTTCACAACCATTGGGGATCTTATTTATTCATTCCTAAGAAGATTAATAAGGAGATGAAAAAATGCATAAGGAATTCCTTTGTTCTAGGAAAAATAAAGGGAAGGACTAGGTTTTGTCTCAATTCAATTGATTCGGAAAAAGATTGTAGCTAAGAGAATTTAGAGGCTTTTCAATGATAAAAAGGAACTTTAAAGGAAACGGACAAATGAATACTACTTAAAGGATTCTAGTTTCTAGCAAATAGGGGAAAAATGAACTATCCTGCCCTTTTATACAAATGTTGAGGTATAGATATATCATATATTCTTTTATTAAATGAAGATTGGCAATAGAGAAGATACTTGGTTCTAGTTTGATAATTGGGCTTCTCAAAGTCCACTGATCAAGAGAGAACATATGTTAATACTAACTCCTAGAATGCTAATTCACATTAGATTTTCTAAAGTTATTACATAAAATGCTTAGCTAGCTAAAGGAATGAGAGTTAATAGAATGTTGAACTATTATCCTAACTACTTGCCTAACTCCTCTATTATGGATAAAGCCACCTAACCTATTAGTAGGAATAGTGAGTTCTCTAACTCTTTGTACTTAAAGGTTATTAGAGCCCAAGTTCCTTTGTCACTTGCCTAACAGCTAGAGAGAGATTGAAAACCAAGGATAGACTTAAGGGCATAAGTGATTAGATTTGTATCTTTTGCAATATGATGCCTAAACCTATAAGTTATATTTTCTTAAAATGCAACTTCACAAGTACAATATGGGCCAAGATACAGTATGAGTCTGGTTTTTCCAATAGCTTATTAGGAAAGTATTCTAATGTGAACTAAAAATCAATATAAAAGAATAGGGAAATATAAAAATGCTTAAGCCTTTGCTTAAACTACTCTATTTATTCTACATGGAATGAAAGAAACCAAAGAATCTTTAAGAATACTTCAACTAAGAAGCATATAATTGCACATAGAACCTATTGCTAGATTTAAAAAGTACTTATTGTATACCAAGCCACTGAAGATTGGAGCTATCCTCTCAAAAGAAGATGGAACCTGAAGTAACCTAGTGGTCACATTTCTAGCAATTATAAAGATGATAGGCCATAATTTTACTTGTCTTTTATCTCATATTTGCCAATTTAGCCTTGTAAAACTACATTTTGTTGCTTTTCAAGGCTTATCAATGAATTCATTCATACTTCAAAAAAATTATGGTTGGCCTCCATTTATGACTCTTAACTCTCAAGTGATTATCTCCTTTTTTTTCATTACTTGCATGCTTGAATAAAAGAAAGTGGTCCTCTATTTTTACATTAATCCTTCAATCATGGGTATAGTGTATATTCAAAACATGAATCCATTTTCTTATTACCTAAATTGTATCTATTAATATATAATCCTATAGCTTTTGATATGTATATTTGGCTATGATTTGTTCTTACTCCTTTGGTTACCTTATAGATTTGTTTATAAGTGTAAATTTAGAGTTAATTTTTCATTATTGATTACTCATTTTTATAGCTTCTTTTTTTTAATATCTCTTAATTAATAGCTTTGTTATCACCATAGGCCAGTTATTCCATATGAACTCATATTTAGCTTTTATCAATATGTCTATCGTAATTTGCATTGATATTACTATAAGAATATTGATTAATGGATATGTTCCAATTTTTGGATTCTTCATATTTATGGTTTGTCGTTATGATTATGACTGAACTTGCTTGAAAAAATAAATGCAAATGATATAGGAAAGTTGAAGTAGAAATGTGTTCATTGCAATCTTAAAATTTAATTATTCTCTCTACTTTTAAGATTAATTTATAGTTGTTGTACTCACTTGTTTTCTTAATTAAAGAAATTAAAATTACAAGCTTTACTAATAGTTTAACCAACAAGGATGAAAACCACTTACATTATTGTGATTATAGTTTAGTAACACCTATAAGGATTTTTTGGACCAAGTTCAATCTAAGAAGACAACTATATGGATGCGCTCAATTTAGGGTCAAATTTAACTATATATCTACATTTTTAAAATGGATTTTATATTGATTAATTACTAAATTTATGTTATAGAAGATATTTACAAAGTAAACGAAAATTGTGATTGCTTTATATGGCATGAAGAAAAAATCATAAAAAGAAGTATAGATGTAATCATTAAGCTTTGGGAGAACAATGACATATTAAAGATTCAAATAGGTGCCTTATTACTAAGGGGGCTACAGATTTGTAGTTGAGTCATTTTTGGATAGTTGGTAATTTACTTATATTCCCTTGCTGAATTACATAGAAAACATATATCTTGGATGTAAAGGAATCTTAATATGTTTTTAGCCATGTTTAATGATTAACTACAATAGGAAGGAGACTTTTAGAAACTAATGCTTATTCCAAATAAGATTGTGACATTTACCTCCTTTGTAACTCTCTATATAAGGACATGATGAAAATTATAGAGGGGTGAGCTCTTTATGCATGTCTATCTTCAGCATTCTCCTGAGGATTATAATCTGGAAGTCCTCTTTCTATTTCTAGTGGACAATTAGACCATTAGTTCTCTATAATCCCTGGTTGGACCTTGGTGCTTAGTTGAAATATATCTTAGCAATATTTTATGAGATTTAAGAGTTATAAAGGATCCTCTTTTAGCTAGTTATTGTAGTATAATGAATCTTTCCTCTCATTTCCTATTTTCCATTCAATAGAGCTAGATATGGCATTTTCATTCTTATTAGTTGTAATATAAAGTTAGAGCAATCTGTATTGTTGCTCAGTTCCCATAAATTCCTTCCTCTTAGTATATAATTTACATTTATTTGTCTAACAATGAGCTTCCATCATTGAGTAATCTCATCACCCTTTGGCAATTCAAACCTTATTACTTAGCTTGATACTTTTTTTTAAAAAAAACCCTCTTTTCTTCTTCTTTCTTCACTTTCCCTCACTTATTCTCTCTGCAGCCGACTCTTTCACCAACCTTAGCTTCGGAAAACTTTCATTTTTCTCCCAAGCCTTGTTATTTTCTTCATATTTTTCATCATTAATCACTTCTTTTACACATATTTCACACTATACAACCAAGAATACAAGGATTTGGTAAGTTTTTTATTTCTTTCTCTGTCTAAAATATGGTTACCTCTCTTCTGTATATTTTTGCATATTTTTCTTCTTCAATGGCTCCCAAGAAGTTCACCGCTCGGAAACCCATTGACTAATTGGGAACAAGGCATGAAAATTTGTCACTATATCAATTTTACCTTCTCTAGAGACTTGAAGGCGCAATTATTGCCTCCTCAATACTTTGATTTTGAATTGTTAGAAATTCTAGATTTGAGGCATAATATTGAATGATTAGCTGCGAATATTGGATGGGGTCATTTAATTCATTGTGATGTATTGATATACCCCATGATGACTGTTGAATTTTTGACCACTGTATGTTATAATCCTAAAATAGATACATTCTACTTTAGAATAGGTGTTCGTGTATATAAGCTTGATTATGCAGTCATTGGTGCACTTTTTAACTCGTCAAACACTAAAGTTTTAGATGATCATGATGACTTTTATGTGGATGAATATTGGAAAGGCCTTATGGGTGAAAACACATTTGATTCTAGGAATGCACCGAACACCTTAATTAGTAGCATTGAACAGCTATTGCTTTACAAATTTATGTGCTCAATTTTTTTAATAAAATTGAAAGTAATAAGTGTTCTACTAAAGAACTTTTCTTTCTTTGATGCATGGATCGCAAAGTTAAAATAAATACCTCGTGCAGAATTTTTAGGTCTATTGTGAGTTGTGTTAATAAGAAAAGCTCATATTTTGGTATGGCTTACATTGTCACTACTTTAGCTTCATTTTATCATCTTGATGTGGATATTGTGCATACTGCTAATTATGATGTGTTTGATGTATCATATTTAAGACGCTTTGAAATTTTGGAGCTCCATAAATGCGTACTATTGTCAAGAACAGAAAGGGTAAGAATGCAACTATGTCACAACCATCTATATCTTAGGCACCATCGGAGCCTTAAGAAGATGCAGTTAAAGAGGAACCAATAGCAAGAGTAGGTGTTGATTGATTTCAGTAAATTATTAATCAAATGGCTGCAAATCAGTAACAAATGATGTTGTAAATCAATGAGCTTGGCAACCAAGTACGACAAGTACACAAGGAGTAGTGGTATATCAAGAAGAAGTTCCTAAAGTTCTTCCAGAAGCAAAATATTAAAGTCCCTTCTCATACACCTTCACTACCTTAATCTCCATAAGCTTTCTTACCTTTCACTTTTTATATTGTTTTATTTACTTTATTAGTTATGTTACTTATTTGTATGATTGATGTTTTGATTTCATTTTGTGGTTGCTTCGTCACATTAAGGACAAGGTGTTGTCCAAGCATGAGGAGGTGATAATTGCCTTGTCAATTGCATTGTTTAAATTTGGTTTATTTACTGTTTGCATTTTTTTAATTAGGATGCATGTTTTTAGACATATTAGGTTGTTGTTTGATGTTGATGTTGTTTTATATTAAGTAATGGAGCCACACTTGAATCATATTGATTTGTTTTGCTATGAGATTCTGTCATGCTAGTTGGAATGAGATTGAATGCATGTTTAAACTTGAATTTGGCTACTTGAGTAAAGAATGAATCATGTTGAGTGATGAAACTAGTTGGTTGCATAATGTAACATCCCACCCCCGATAGGAGAGTAAAATAGTCATTTGGCAAAGGTCGAGAGTGATTAGGATTATAATGTTATGCATACCGGTATGGGTCAAACAATGAAATGATGCACATGAAATAATTGTACATGCATACATGACATTCCCGGTTTTTGTGCCTAAGGAAATTTTATTGTGATTAATGTGGTTATTGGATTTGAAAAATTATTTTGACTGAACCAGAGTGTGTTTTATATTTTAAGGGATTTTTAGGAATTTTTTTGGAATTTTCTGGAGAAAATTCCCGGACCGGAT
>JANIHY010000210.1:42864018-42877481 GCA_027479065.1 Erythroxylum brevipes
ATCTATTTTTCAGGTCTTGAAGAATACCCCGTTTGACACGGGAGTACTGTAAGCAAGTAAAAGATAGAGGTCGGGATTAGTTTGCGTCTGCATTAGTGTATTTTTATTTTATGATATTCTGTATTATTGAATAAGTCAGTTTGTAAAGTCAACAAACTGGAATTAATTGTATTTATGAAAAGGGCTCCAAGGCCATTGAATTGGTTATAATTGTCTTCCACATATGTTATCATGTGTATATGTGGGTGTTGCGTTAATAAAAAAATTTATTATTTACAATGAGTTTTTGGACTGAGTGATGTAGCACGCCACCCTCGCGGGGCATGGACTCAGATATCACCATCGATGTCGGGTTCGGGTCTTGCGGGAGTGGGGTGTTACACATAAGCTTACTCAAAATGTGACATTTGAGCAATAAGGTAGTGTAAAGATGTATAATGAATTTTCATTTGAGTCAATATGAGGTTTGAGCTTATATGACTCCTTATGTAGTCATCTTATTTCTTTGAGTGTGTGATGCCCCGTTAGGCTACTACCTTCAGAACTTATTCTGAATTGGTTTGAGTCTACTAGATGCATGCTTAATAAAAATGATTAGGGCCCTTTTTGTGATAGCCTTTGGCTTAAATGACCTACCCTTGTTAGCCCTATTGAGCTTTAACCCTTTTATTTCTTAAAACAACTCATATTTCGAAACCCGAAAACTCATTAGCCTACCCATTCACAAGCTTAGTAAAGTATTAAGTGATGCACTAGTTTGGGATTTTTGGTACAAAATTTTTTTCGTTCCGAGATTAATTAAGTTATACTTATACTCTTCAATCACATTGCATCTAGTTGCTATTTTATTTATTGTTTCTTCAATTATATATAAGAAAAAAGAAAAAAAAGAAGAAAAGAGAAAAGTGAAAAAAGGAATAATGTTTTGGTAGCATCAATAAGTGCAGAGTCATAGTATATTTACATTTATATATCTCAGAATATGTTTTGTGTCCCTTTATTTACTAATTACTTTATGCATGCTTGTATTAAACCCTTTACCTCTTTGGACCCACCTTTACCCTTACCACATTACAACCTGAAACAAGTCCTTTTGATCTATTTATGCATGTAATCATTGTAGAGGAGAATTGTTGTATTAGCAAGCCTATGGTAGTGTAGTTTCCTGTAAGAAGCTTGAGCGAAACACTAACTATCAAACACTTGAAAGAAATGAATGAAACTGTGAGGAAGATTCATTTTACATTTATACTTATCTTTGAGTGATGGTGTCATAAATTGAGTTTACTTATGTACACAAAGGAAGAGTAGTCATGATATGTGTGATAGCTTGATATTTAAGTTAGTTAAACATTAAGGGATCGCATGCTTTGATCTTTGTGAAAATGAAGTAATGGAATTTATTAGTTCAATTTGATTTTGCTTAAAGACAAGCAAGGATTTAAGTGCGGGGAAGTTGATAGTTATGCATTAGTATGTGTTTTCTAAGTATTTGGCATGTGTTTCTGGCATGATAGGTTAGTATTATTATGTTTTAGGAATTGTTTTGTGTATTTTCGTTTAGTTTGACCTTCATGGTTGTTCTTTTGTGTTTGATATTGGTTTAGTGTAGGAATTGATCATTTTGGTGTAGGAATGGAGGGTGGACACTTTTGTGATTGAGCTAGGGACCAAAAGAAGAGAAGAGAAGTGAAGTTGTTGAAAAAACAAGAACCCACAACCATGACAAGGGCATGTTTCCTACGATCGTAGGAAATCTATGGAGAAAGCTTATGTCAAGATAACCGACGATCGTGGGAAGCACAAGTATAATTCCCACGATTATGGGAATTGGAAGTCAAAGGGATATACGAGTTTCTTGTACCTTTTTAGGCTTTCGTGACTTTATAAGGAAGAGAATTCCGAGAGCTATTATACAATGGTGAAACCTACTTCCTGGAGCCAAAAGACAAAGCTAGAGCCTAAAGATAGGTAAAGATTCAAGGTTTCATTCCCAATCGGGCAAAGAGCACCCTGTCATCCAGATTTTCCAAATTCTGGCAAAGAAGAAGAGGAGCTACCCCATCCAGTTTTATTTCAATTTCTTTCTCTTTTAGTATGTTTATCATATATTATTTGATTGTTAGGGATGTTATGGATATTATGATTGGCTAAAACAATTTTTAGGATTTATTGTTTGAACTATTTGTGAACCTTTGGTTATCGATTAAAGATATACATCATCATCATCAGGCTTGATAGTACGCAGCCTTACCCTTACATAGTAGAGAGGCTATTTCCAATAGATCCACATGCAGATATAACAATAAAAGAATGATGCAGGTTAAAGAGTAAATAAGTAAAACTAGCATGCCAAATACTTATGTAAATAAAAATACAATAAATACATAAAAAATAAAAATAAAATATAATCAAATGATATACCTGATGGTGTCTAGATCTACTAGTACCTAATAAGCTGATTATCTTACAATATGATCAATATGGATAAATGATTTTAGATCAATCAACACGGAAAAAAGCCCCATCAGAAACAAATACAACATTAGATATATGCAAATATACATACAATAGAAAAAAAAGTGGAAAATCTTAAATTTGCTTTTAAGTTATTTCTATTCCACTACTAAGAAAAAAAAGGAAGAGCTCTTAAAGGAAAAAAAGATAAATTAAAAGATGGTGAAGAAATTATTATAAATCAGGGACAACAGATTCATTTAGAAGAAGGAAACAGAAACTGTTCCTCCACCCAAACACTTTATTTGTCTAGAAAACCCAAAAATCCCAATATTTCTGCCATCAAAGATCTCAAAAAAAGTCATCTACCAATAACCAGAACAAAAAGATCTCACAAAACCTCAAATAGACAATCCAATACTAACAGTAAGCCATCGATATTAGACAAATGAACTCATCCATTCCAAAAAAATCCATGAAAGTAAAGTTTTGGAGGCCAATCCAATTCTACACAGTGATCAACACAAGTCCACAAGGAACTAATCACTCAAAAAACATATTTCCATCACAAAAAAGAACCCTAACTTCAACCAAAAAAAAAAATTTAAACATTTGCATAAAACATAAACAACCATTAAAGCTTAACTCTTGAAAGGTACATTCCAACACAAAGAGGGGCCAAAAATTAAAACTCATCTCAAGTTTAGCCCCTTCTAAACACAGAAAGAGAGAAACTTCAAATAACCAACAAAACAAGAACCTTTACCTCGTAACTGACCGTGGTTGATACATGATAGCGAAAGAAAAGTACTGTTCTTGGTCGATGGTGTCCCAGATCTGAGCCTTGATGCTCTTGTGCTCAAATCCTGAGTTAGAGTAGAAAAGCATAAAGGTGAAAATTACAGAAAGTTCCTACCTTTATTTCGTTTATAGCATTCTTCCTTGATGAAGGTGAAAAACTAATCAATATATATAACTTGCATTTATAAAGCCTCGACAAAAGAAATAAGAAGATGGTGGTATGGAAGGCTCTGATGGGGGCAAAAAGGCAGAAAAGAGGGGTAGTGAAATATTTTTTAAAAAGAATTAAAACAAGAATGTCGATAAGATTAAGGGGTTTTTGAAGAGCAGAAGGGGAGTTGCAATGTCACACTTATTATGCACCTAAAGCACATTGATGAGCGCTTGTAAGAAGTAGAAAAAATCACATTTTGAGGATAGAAACGTGAAATTTGTGGGAAAGTGATCGAATTTCCAATTTCCAAACCTAGCTAGAAGAAAGGGAAAGAAAATAGGTATGACATGTTTGTGTTATTTATTGTGCTTAAATCTTGTAATAAATCAAGAGAGTGAGCTTGGTAATCTGTGTTAGTTGTACAACGAGAGTTGATGATTAATAGACCTATAAATAACAAGTTATTGATTTATTAGGAAGAGATTTCAATAAATCAATACACTACCTATAGGATAGCTTCATATCTAGATAAATGCTTAGGAAAGACTTTGCACATCGAGAGATCCTAAAGCTAATTCTAATTTATTTAACTAGTGACATCTAGTTACACCTTAAGAGAGGGTAGCTAAAATTTTAGGAAATCTTAGGTCAAACATAAATTGAATCAATTAATAAGAGCGGAGCAAATAAGGATAATGACAAGTCCTAATGTTTAATCTTCATTTTTCTCTAAGTCTTAGTTTACGATTTTGGTTTGGGTTGCATTATTTCATATTACTTTTAGTTTGTCTCTATTTTTTAATTTGAGTGAAACGATTTCTTAAATAAAGAACAACCTGAATTAAGTGGTGCTTAAGTACAATCCTCGTGGGATCGATGTCCGATTCCAACTACAAGTACGATCCGTATACTTGCAGTTTTGAGTGTAAGACTAGTAGTGTGTTTTGCATTCAACAATAAACCACGAAATGGAACTTGTAGTGATTTTATTTTATTTTAACTGATTTTTTAGTTTTATTTAGGTTTAGTTATATATTCTTGAATTAATATTTTCAGTGTGTTGTATTGATTTCATGCTATTGAAATTGTGAAATTATTTTATGAATAGATCTAGCATAATTGAAAGGAGTTAACATACAAACCTAGAGTTAGGTCGATAAAAATCTTCCAAATTAAGGTTAAACCTAGTCGCAAAATTCATAAATCTTTTAATACAATTCTAGAGATTTTAATTAGAAAGAGATTTCAATTAATTAACCTAAAATTAGTTATTTCATTTTAAAATTAAAATAGTTCATTAAATTATCCCAAAAAAGTGTAAACTTGCAATGGAATCATTGTTTTTCTTACTATTGTTTAAGTGTTTCCGAGCTATTCACGTCCAATAAAAGATTACAATAAAACTTCTCATTTTGACATAAAAATGAATGTGTTTCTTACATGTTCCATCTAGTCTTTATTGATGAGCTAGCATCTACATAACCTTTGTGAGTATATAGTACTTCCTTGATCTAGCAAATGGAATTGTATGCAACCACCTGCTTCTCCAATGTAATTCCTCTAAAAAAATCCATATTTTCTTTCTCTCTAAAATGAGTAAATACAGAAATTGAAAGTTATGAGGAAAGTGTTATCTTTTCCTATCCTCCAAGTCATACCGTTAGCCCATTTTAGTATTTCACACCAATCGGATTCTCCATAATATAAATTTTGCAAGTGTTGGGTGATAGATCAAATAGTACTAAAGAATTGATATTTAAAGAAGAGGTGTTGAATAGTCTTAAAAGTTGTCTCATATAATACATATATGTCATATGTGCTTCTATAAAGCATGCCTTTAGTTATCATCATCTGCTTGGCTACAACTGAGCTTATAAATGAGGCTTTAGTTAATAAGGTTTTCTTTTAGGCTCTATTATACCATTGCAATCTTAGATATTAAGGCCTAAAAAGTTGTAGATAAGAACAGTTTGTAATCTTATTAGAGTTTTCAGCTAACCAAATAGCTTTGTCCTCCTCCATTATGTTTGTTTAGTAGCTAGGGAGGTAATTTTCCAATCTACTTGCCACCTCTAAAGTTATAACTTCAGTTACTTGCTTGAATCACTATACTTACTTTAGAATTTGGAGGAATTCTTGATCTTAGTTAGTTCAATGCCACAACTTCACTTAAGGGACTTTGTCTTGACCAATTATCATGCCAAAGTCTAGTTAAGTTCCCATTTCCTATAAGGATTTTAATGTGTGAATAAACTAGAGTTTTTTTAGTATTTGTATAAAGTTCAAAGAATACTCTCTTTCTATCCTCAGTTGCCAAAAGCAAGTACCATTAAGATAAAATTCATTCACCTATTTGAACCATAAAGCCTCCTTATCATTATGCAATCTCTATGCCCTTTTGGCCACTAAAACATTCTACATCATCTATAAAGACACTAGTCCAAAACCTCCTTCCTTTTTAGTTAAACATAACTCATCCCATTTGATCTTGGGCCCTTTAGAATAATTAGATCCGCCAGTTCATAAAAATTTCTTGATACATTTTTCTATCTCTTTGTTCAACCTCCTAGGTAATAGAGGATGTAAACTCTGATGAGTGTTCATATTTCTCAAAATTGAGGAGATTAACTGCAATCTTCCAATATTAGAATAAATATTTTCTGCTAAGAATTTATCTCTCTAAGAGGGAATAACAGCATCAAACTTAGGCTTCTTTGATGTTAATAAGGACCCTAAATATTTGAATAGTAAATGATGTGAACTTAAACCTAAGATGGAGCATAATCTCCATAGATTCTGAACATCTTTACATGTATAGATTCTACTCTTTTGTGTATTGACTTTACCTCTAATATATTGGTAAATTCCTTCAAGACTTTCATGATAAGCCTCAAGGAGAAAGGATCAACACTATATAATATAATCAAGTTATCTGCAAAAGCTAATTATATGATCTTCATCTCCCTGCATTTGGTGTGGTAAACAAAGCAACGATTTTTGTCTATGCCATATTGTATCTAATAAGTGTGAATTGCATCATATTTTAGGGCTTAATTTGATATGTAATTAATTGTTAATTTAATCATTTCGTAAATTTTTAGGTTAGAATTGTGTTTGTTTGTTAATTATTTGTGTTTAAGTATTTTTTATGGGTTAGTACAAGTCTTTGAGCTTAATTATTATATTTCTGAGGTACCTTGATGTGATTGTTACTATTTAAGGATCAACATCGAAGAACGAAGAAATTTCAGAAACATTTTGGGTATAAACAACGGCCCACGATCATGGCACAATAAGCCACGATCATGACAAAAGCACTAGAGTCCGCCCACGATCATGGCCCATCGTGACAGAAGCCCATGATATGGCCTTATGATGACGCATAGACACTCAAAAAAGTCAAGTTTTGAGGAAGTTTTTGGACCTTTTCGGACCCTGAAAAAATCTCAAGGCTGCCCAGAACACAAAAGGTATATAAAGAATAAGACAAAGAAGATGGGGAGCTTTTGCATCAGCCATTTTTAAGAGAACCCTAGAGAGAATTGTTGAGAGATTGAGAAAGAAAAGAAGGAAGAGAGAAGTGGAGAAGAAGTCGACATTGATGTACTTCTCAGATTGGGAATTTCCCAACGTCACTACCTCCCATCTCCATTCAAGATCATATTTCCTATTATTTTCCATTTTTATTATTGTAAAGAATTGGGAATAGCAGTTTAATGATAGGATTTATGAATGTTGACATGTTCTAAACTCACTTTTGGGTTTTTATCTTTGATTTAATGAAATCTAATTGTTTTTATGGTTATTGGATTTATTGTGATTGATTTCTGTGATTGCATAATTCGATAATAAACTGATAGAGTGAATCGAATGAAAAATAATTAAATTGAGCTAATGAGAGTTAGTTGATTTAATAAGAATGAGAAATTAATCAAATCGGTAATTGTGTGATAGAGATCTCGCATAGGTTCTCAATATTTTATTGGATAACTTCAGATCTAATTAGGGTTTTGGATAAGTTGTTAATTGAGAAATTGCAATTTTTTATAATATAATTATTATAATTTAGGGTTAATGGTTACAACTCGAGAGAGAGTAATCAACCCTAAGATTGTCTAAAACCAATAATCCAGTAAGTCATAATCGATCAGGTTAGTATTAAAGATAAGTAAAATTCTCCTTTCTCTCAATTGATAGTTCCTTTAAGTTGATTCTTGAATGTGCGTTATAATTGCTAAATTGTTAATATTTTCATGATTGATTCTTGAATTAAATAGCATTCTTATTTTAGTTTTGTCACATTTAAATTTCTGCGATTTGTTTTGGCCTTAGATTTTAGGATTAGATTATCCCTCCTCATAGGATTGACAGCTTAGGTACTACGCGAATGACCGGTATGCTTACGGATTATCAAGGTTAATTAATTAACTTAAATACATCGAGATAACTACGATCAAGTTTTTGGCTCTGTTGCTAGGGAGACGATTAGTTTAATTCTATAGTTTAAAGGGTTTAATTAGTTTTTCTTTTTTTCTTTTCATTCTTTCTTTCCATTTTTGAATCGTGCTCTTACATGAACACAAGAGTCATGAAAAATTCGAGTTGTGTAGCTGAAACTGTAGATTTAGACATCACTCGACTAGAACTATCCTTTAGGAAAGCTCAGTATGAAGAAGAAGAAGAAGAAATTGCGAAAGCAACAATGGCCAAGGAATTTTCTGCAAGATTTGGACCACATAATGAACCAAGGACGTAAACCATTTTACCCTCCAATCACCTATATATTCATTTCTAGCTTCACTTTTTCACTCACTTTCATTTTTACTTTATCTCTTTAAGCTTTAAACCTGCAAACACTCTCACTTCTCTCTACCTAAATTTCAAACTTTCAATTTTCTTCCAACTTCTATGGACTCGCAAGACAGTATGCCGCGCATCAAGCAAATAGCAAGGTGTGATCAACCAGCAAGGCAAAACCAAGTCTAGGTACTAGGAAAAAGGAATAGGACAGTTGATTACGGCATACCTTTTCCGATCTTCTCAAATGAGGAAGGTACCCACTTTCATTTTCTTCGCAATAAGTAAATTATGGTTCCAAAGTATTTTTATTTTGAAACTTTAGATAGATTAGAATTGTAAGACAAGGTAGAAAGTTTAGTAGAGAGAATTCACTGAGGACAGTTCATTCAATTTCAATTCCTACTTTTCGAAGAAGTTATCTTAAAATTATTTACATCCCTTCAATTCAAATATAACAAACCTAAGGAATTATGGTTTAGGTTGCAGGAACAACCTTATGGGCTTGGTTATGAGGCTTTGTATGAAATTGAAGGTTTCCCTGAGTCATCCACAATAGATCAACACGATGATTTCCGTGTCAACCCCTACTGGACTGAACTAGCTAGGTTAGAGCATTTCGACACTAAGAATAAACACAACAACATCATCAAGAGCCACGAACACTTGTTGATACACAAATTAATGTGTCAGACTGTTTTTGACAAAACAAAAAATAATAAGTGTTCAACAAAAAAAAAATCATGTTATGGTGCGTGGACCATAGCATTCCAGTTTGCACAACCACCCACATCTTTAATGCAATTATTGCTGCTCAAAAGAAGAGGAGCAATAACTTAGAAATGGGTTACTTGGTTTCATCCATAGCTAATTACTATGGAGTTGATTGCCACTTCATAGTTTATTGTCCTAAATTCATGAACCATCATCATCTATAGTGAGCTGAAATCCTGAAATCCCATAATATGGAACTTCGGGATATTAATGTCAAGACACACATTAAGGGTAGGACTAGTCCAGCGAGCTCAAGTGCTCAACAACAACAAGAAAAGGATTCGACCAGCGAGGAATCCAAGGAAGAAGAACAAACAGAAAAATCAGGTTGGAAGAAAGTACTGGATATAATCTTCATAAACAACAAAGTAATTACAGATACACTTGCAGAGAACTTCAGAAGGATGAAGGAGATGGCCCGAACTCAATAACATCAGAGCTGGGACATACGTCATATCCATCGTTATTTTGAGACTCAAGGCATTCAACTGCCACCTCCATCACCATGAGGTTTTGTTCTAACCCCTTTCTTTTTAAATTTAGTCTTTATTTTTATTTTTGTTTCACTTTAATTTATGTTTCGTCGTTCATATGTGTGTGTTTTCCCCTTCTCACATTGAAGACAATGTGTTATTCAAATATGGGGAGGGTTATATTGAAGTGGCAGTACCCACATTTGTCAATGCTAGCTAGAGCTACACCATATATTAGTGATATAAAAACACAATAATTAAATCAATCATCAGAAATCAACAAACAAGTTTCTAACAATTTGGCAACTCATTAACTTTAACTCGTCTACCTCTCACAAAACTTTTCTCACCTTCTTTGCCACCTTCCACTTATTATGACACTTTGCTAGGTGATCCTCATTGTAATTAACCCTCCAAGTCTAAGAAAAGTTAATACAGTAATTAATTAAACTCCTCATAAATGATTTATCAAAATATTACCATAAATTGCAAAAAAACCAATCCAACATATAGAGAAAGAAATTCACCTAGAACACCCCTCCATCCTTGCACTCCTAACTTTATCAAGTGCACATTCACTATTTAATGATAATTGACTTTGTAATCCTTTCAAAGCTTTAACACTATAGTCTCATTAGCTTTTGTGTGTACTCATTTCATTTTGTTAGGGACCTCCATGATCTATGCCACATTATCACCACTAATCTCCTCTATTTGTCCTCCTTAAATTTCAACAATAGCTTATTTAGATCAAAGTGAAGACACATCCAATAATAAACATCTCATGTCACTCTAGACCTCTTTATTTCTCTAAGTTCACTGAGTTCCATATTGGTAACTTACTTTAGCTGCTAAGAAGTTACACTTTGTATCAATTCTTACACCTTTTTTAGATAACTTTGCATTTGATAACTTAACAAATACTTATAAAATGTAATCATAACCAAAATTAGGCAATTATAGATCTTAGGAGTCAATTTTGATTGGTCAATAAAAATATATTTCAATACTATTTTTTATTTTTCCTTAGTTTCGCTAATCTATTATGAAGAGTACAAAGGGGTAAAGTAACCTTGTGTGGTCGGAGTCCTACACATGGCGACCTGGTGGAATATTCTATTTCTTCACATGTACCTGCAGTAACATTCAAATAATGCCCTTTGATTTCACGGACAAAGTCAAGGAAAACCTCTGAAATTATTCTAACAAAAAAAATCAAATTGGAACCAATTCTTTATATACAAGGAATATAATTGACAACTCGAAGTTTCAAATTATCTAATTTATGAACGAATTTTAGTAATTTAATTTAATTTGATCTTAATTGCATACTTTGTTCTTTACATCGCCACTTCGTAACTTATCATACAAATGACAATATTGAAGTTCAACCTACAATTTAAAGTTTTAAATTAAAATACCTTTACATTATGATCATATTAATTTTAATATGTTTGTTGATTACCTTCCATTTCACCTTTACAACATTCTTCTTTCTTTTAGAAGAGATAGTGATCTAATAATAGCTTTTTCTTTCTTGAGCGGAATGAAAACATAAATTTCAATCATACTGAACAAAGTATCATAACCAGACATGACAAATATCTTGAAAACCAAAACATATATGCAAATAAATTCAGATCAGATCGGGCCTTAAGGTATTGATTTTTACCTGATATCATGAAGAACACATAAACGATCAATGTGTGGGTGTCCCACTATGTCAATTTCAACAGACGGAGAACTCTGGAGATCATGCATGTCTAAACAAAGATATTAAAAAGATAATGTATCACCATAGAGAGAGAGGGGGGAGCGAAAGTGTTGTAAATCATGTCTATGAATGAGTTGTTTGGTTAGTAAGTGGATACAACTACCACCTTCCTGTCTAGACGTTTAAAACGTACTGGTAGCGGGTTGGAAATGATTAAACAACTGTGTTTCTTTGTTTTTGGGTTCTATTTGGTAAGAAAAAGATGATGAAGAGCATACTGGCCGGAATGAGCAGGAAAAATTGAAACTTGAGCGGGAGGAGTTGTTTTCAGGCTTTTTAAGCAATTTCAATAATCAGTAAATTATCCTTTCATCAATTAAAAAACGTTTATGTGACAAGTGATGGCCATTAATGTCACCACTCTTTTTTAAAATTTGAGACGAAATGTACAGGTATTTTAAATTCTGATGCCAATCAATTTGGCTGGTGGAGAAAGTAACAATCACCAAAGTACAGGTTCCTCCAAGGCGGAAAAAGACAAACCAAAGATTACCCCAAGCCCAAAGTGGCCATTGTAATTCCCTGCCATTAAAGAAACCATTAACGCCTTTGTTGAGAGCTGTTCTGTCATTCTATCTATCTGCTGGAGTCGGTTTAGACGACAGGATTCAACTCAATCTTAAAACAAAAACGCCGATGAAAGTAAAGACAAGCCCACTTAACATTGTCGATAAAGACAATATGGGTTGCAGCCTCATGACGTGAACTCCGGAAGCCCAGTATCCAACATTTAGAGGGAAGAGAAGTCGCGCGTAAAACACTGTTACAGTCTGGTTCGGCAATCATGAAACAAGCTTTGTTTGTTTCTCAAGAAAATACTTCATGCCCCAACTTCCAAAAGGTGCATACTACAGCCCCCCTCTTTTAATGCAAGATAACCATTTATTACAATCTCAATCCCGTCCCTCTGACTCATCGCATCAGGAATTCAAATAAATATAAACGCATTTTGAGGAAGGTGGTCAGCCACATCATATCACGTCAGCCACGTTCTCAAGATTTAAATATGTATCCAAATTTAGCAATCATGCGAATCCGAAGGTTGATTTTTACTGAAGCCCATTCCTCAATCGCTGTCCGCTTTTTTCTATGCTGTCAGATTTCTCTTTCGCAGGCCTTGTCCCCTCTGCTCGCCGTGAGTCAATCATGAATCATCAATTCCAAATGAATGATTGGGTTGCCTTATCCCCTCTGCTCTGCGTGACTCAATCATATCATCAATTCCAAACGAATCATTAGGTTTTCTTCTGCCTCTTTGACCTTTCCTATCTTTTTGGTTTTCAATTCTCTTCTGGATATAAATTGTTCAGTAAATTGTAAATTCCCTAATTAAGTTCTAAAATTAAGATCTAAGATTAAAGGGACTAAATTAATTGGAAACTGACCAATAGTTTAGTCTTACAGAAAAATTCTTTTAGTTCAATAGTCTTCTATTGTTTTTTACATCGATTAACTAGAATAAGTGTGGTTATGGCTGTACGTGGTTCAATGTATGGTTCATAAAATTTAATTTTTCCAAAACTATTCTAAACTTTGCAGAATTTTAAAAACTAAATCCTTATAATTGTATTAAAAATAAAACAGTCTTAGTCTATTGAATTCACGATAAGAGGTGGTATACATAAATTAATGATTTACTTAATATACTCAAATATGAATAATTAAACATTATTAATTTTATCTTATTAAAAATAAGTAAACGATAGTGCATAAATAAAGAGAATTACATAGTCAAATTTCAAATGGAGGATAAGATCGAGATCATGTCACATTTTTCACTTTTGCTGTTCTAATTCTGTTCCAAGTCATCTTATATATACAATTATGTGAGACCTACATAAATATGTGAATGGATAAGTTGGAACAATGTTGAAATAATAAAATAGGAACAACATACACCTCCCCAATAAGATCATCTAAAAGAGTTTTGGATCATGCATTTTATTAATTATTGTTAACTAAAAATTTAGAAACAAGAATTAATAACGTTAAAAGTTGTCATCATGACAGAAGGTCCAAGTTAAAAATCTTTTAAATGTTATATCTTTGTTAAATGTCATTTTAAAATATTTGCAATGTTATTTCATTTTTAACATTTGTTAACTTTGTAATAAATTATGTAGATTATGTTAATCAAATGTTATGTCTTTGCTAAATAATTTTTAAAAGACATTTTTCATATTATTTTCAATATTCAAAATGTTTATTATTTTCAATATTCAAAATGTTTTAC
>JANIHY010000210.1:42904484-42923284 GCA_027479065.1 Erythroxylum brevipes
TTCGACTTTCAAAGGAATCTCCCTTTAATTTAATGGATTATGCTATAAGCACCTTTAATGTAAATATATATTTTAAATTTTAAATTTTTTGTAAAAAAATTATTTTAAAACATTAATATATATTTCTAAAATAATCTTAAACTTTCAGAAGCTTTGGAAGAGCAGCTAAAGATGGCGGTGGTCAAACATCGGCAACTCTCCGTCACCGTTCTTCTCCTTACAGCATTCCTGGGAACGCACGTCCAACCATTCACGATAGAAGAAGCAACCATTAACGACATACAACAAGCCTTCTCCGAAAACAAGTTGACATCAACTCAGTTGGTGGACTTTTATATCAACCAAATTAAAACTCTCAACCCTCTACTTCACAGCGTTATAGAAGTCAACCCTGATGCTCATGATCAGGCACAGAAGGCTGATGATGAGAGGAGGAAGAATCAGGGTCGTAGATTCTTAGGAGATCTACATGGCATTCCTGTTCTGCTCAAGGACACCATAGATACCTATGATAAGATGAACACCACGGCAGGGTCGTACGCATTACTGGGGTCCAAGGTGGCGCGTGATGCTGGAGTTGTGGAGAGGCTGAGACAGGCTGGGGCGGTTTTACTTGGGAAAGCAAGTCTCAGTGAATGGTACAAGTTTCGATCTTTGAGTCATGTGCCTAATGGTTGGTGTGCCAGAGCTGAACAAGGAGTGGTAAGGTCTACTCTATCCCTTGTCAACCTAGGAATTATTAGATCCTCAAGTAGTATTGATAGCGTTGACAGAAGCTGTACAAATGATGCACATATGTTAGCTGGTCAACTATGAACTATGTTCAGATAATGGCGGCTGACCTTATTGCAGGGCACGAGAACTCGGGAGCTTTTCGATTTCCTAATTCTGGGTGATGAAATGAAGTTTTATGTCTAATAAGTTCACTGAAAGTATAAGAGCTTTGAAAAAGAGTTGAGGAGGCTACTCTAGATTGTTAGTGACGAGGAAAAATTCTGACTTTCTCGTAGTAGATTGTTGATGGATGGAAAGAGATGGAAAATTTATCTGCTTTTCTCCCAGTGGGGATCATTTGTATGTTGGTTTAGTTCAATTGCTTTAGGCCTCCCATCCAATGTCACCTCTAGGTGAAATCCCAAGAGAAGGATCAGAGCAGAAGATAGCAGATAGCAGATGCTTCTTCTGATCCTTATCTGATCACCGTTTCTTCAACACCTTCCTGTTTTAATCCTTGTTCTACTTTATCAACCTCTATTATCAGAAAGGTATAGGGAAGAGCAAATCTCACTTGAAAAACGGAAGATTGGATCATACTTAAGAAGTTTGCTGGATTCTTCGTGAATGCTTGAATTTATTTCCCTATCCATACATTTTCTTTTAACTAAATCTGGCATTTCAATGCGTTGAGCATGCAGAATCCTTACCTTCCTGGGGGTGATCCATGTGGATCAAGCAGTGGATCGGCAATATCAGTAGCCGCAAACATGGTGGCTGTTTCTATTGGGACTGAGACTCATAGCTCTATCATCTGCCCCTCTGATCATAACTCTGTGGTGGGTCTTAAACCCACTGTTGGCCTCACCAGCCGAGCGGGTGTAATTCCTGTTATGCCTAGCCTGGACACGATTGGGTAAAGAACATATATAGCTGTTGATAACCTGCTGTGGAACTGCCATGAAACGAATAATTAGATGGCTGTTTATGTTTTCTGTCTAAATGCATACTTGATACTGTTGACTCGTCACATGTGCATCTTCAGGAAAGTTTTAATCTTAGATGATGTACATACAGGCCCATTGCCAGGACAGTGTCTGATGCAGTTCAAGTTCTTGATGTAATTGTTGGTTACGATCCAAGAGATCATGAAGCAACAAGTGAAGCGGTAAAGTTTATTCCTGCTGGTGGTTACAAGCAATTCCTCAATCTACTAGGGCTGAAAGGCAAGAGATTGGGGGTTGTTAGAGACCCATTTTTGAGCTTGTTCAACGAATCTGGAATTTCTGCTTTCGAGCATCATTTGAGCACATTAAGGTACTCTAGTAGTGTAATGCTAACAGAATATTGTCCGTTATTACTTATTATTATTCTACATTGGCTGTTAGAATAGAATTTTTTCTTTTCCTGGAAATAAGCCTTCCCAGATTTCAGAATCAATTATATTTGATGAGCTATAAGAATTTTGTACTTTACAGGAAAAGGGGTGCTATTGTAGTAGACAATCTGGAAATATCAAATATCAGCACAATTATGAATCCGGGAAAAAGTGGTGAAATAACACTTATGACCTAGCATTTCTTGCTTAGCCCTCTCTATAAGTATTACAAGGTTCTCTCAACCTATTATGTAGATACCGTTAGAGGTCGAGCATTTGTGCGGCTATAGTGGTTAAGACATATTGATTTTAGAAACGATTCGAAGGATATGATAAGAAAATGATTAAGCTTTGGAATAAGGTATGAATTAAGTTTTCACTTTATTCTAATTTGTATTAATCATTTTACAGAATTAAATAGATTTTAGTTTTTGTAAAAATCAAAGGTTAAGAATAATTATTTTGTTGTAGTTGGCATCAGATCCCAACCTAGTTTCTCAATAGATATTGCATTCCCTTAACATATATTGCTAGCTTTCGTTCGAACGGTACATGTGGATTCATTAATGTTATAAAATACAATTGTCCACCACTTAATCTCTATTAGAATCATCAACATCTAGCTTAAAACCCCTTTATCTTTTAAAGGTCTATGTGTATTCATTACTCTGTTAGAATCATCAACATCTAGGTTAAAAATTCTTTTATTTCTTGAAATCACCCTTTTAACTCTTATGCACACTTATCCCTTATCTTATTGAAGTTGTCAAACTATCATTTGTAAAAAAAATAATCATAGACATGGAATTGCTGATGGTAAGGTCCAATTAATTAATATCATGTGTCTTTCTAAGAGTTAAATAATATTCTTTTAGCATTCCATATCGTCTTGAACTAGCTCCAACTAATATACTTATTAAAAATTATGTTCAAAATATAAAATAAATCAATAAACTTCTTTTAACAAATTATTTTATGTGGGCTCAATATGAACTCTTGATATTTTCTTATGAACTATGTGTAATTCTTTTATCTTTTTATATCCTCATGAATAATATTAACCCATTATTTACATCAAAAGTTATGTCTACAGTACCATAAAGTACTCAATAGTGATAACAAACTTCATCAACGTAGTGTCCCAGGTAATATCGCTAAAATTAATACAAAATATCAATATCCAACTAAATTAATAAACATTAAAGAAATATTCATAAAATGCTGGATTCCATCACATCATAACCATTACAATTCAAGATTCTATAATTATTTTATATTATTAATTTGAATTAGTTTTAATTAATTTGAATTAGATTTAGAAATCAAGCTTGGTTGTCATATAAACAATATCTAATTAATTTATATGACGTTCATGTTATATGTATTTTATAGAAGTATAAAACGATTTTCTATAAAACAAAAAATCAAAATTAAAGATTATAAGTTTTTAAAATTACTACAAGGGGATTCGTATGTTTTACCCATTAATTAAAACGAGTTGTATTACATTTTAGCATGATAAAAGCCTCTGACCAACTGGTACTGAGACGCAAAGAAAACGGAAACGAAATTGCGTACAGATCCTTACTCTTTTATGTTGTTTAATACACAAAATACAAGTCTATGCACCAGCTACTATAAAAAAAGGTGAATAAAAAAATTAGTTAAACAGCGAGGTGAGTCGTTGAAGGTCGCTTAGCTCACGTGTACGTTCAGACAACCTAATCCTCTCCCACCGACCGAAAACGCTATCATATCTATATATTTGCACCGTAATTTTTAGTAAGGTTACCAATTCAAAGCCAGGAACGGGGTGTTGAAGACGAAATGGGATCTTTGGGCGATTGTGCAACTCGTCGAGCACGGATACTGAACAATCATCTCTGCCACCGCCACTCATCGGAAACCGTTCGTTCACTGGACTCCAACGCATGCTTGAGCTACTCTCCTCCGGAGCTGAATGAGAAGCAGGATTTCGACACCAAAGATATGCGTCAATTACTGGATGCGCATCACATCGAGGATCGCGACTGGTTGTTCGGTGTGGTGAGGCAAAGCAAGCTGTTTAATCCTCGGGAGAGAGGCGGAAGGGTGTTCGTGTCACCTGATTACAACCAGTCGATGGAGCAGCAGCGAGAGATGACTATGAGACGAATCGGTTACCTGCTGGAGAGAGGTGTTTTTGATGGGTGGTTGACGGGGAAAGGCCCCGAAACCGAATTGAGGAAGTTTGCCGCCTTTGAAGTTCTTGGGATGTTTGATCACTCCCTGGCTATTAAGCTTGGCGTTCACTTCTTTTTATGGTTGGCACTATTCTTTTCTACCCACTATTTTTTTATTATTTCGAAGTTGAATAGATAAAAAAAACTTGAGGAATATAGAGTACCCGCCAATAACGTCGTTGGAGAAGTGATATGTGCTTCTGTTTAAGTCCTATAAATTTTCAAGAAACTATAATGAGATACCGAGGAACAATTTTACATAAAATCTTCAAGCAAGTACGTTCTGATGTATGCTATTGTCTGTTTCTTTTCTTTCTTATTTCTCTTCAGGGGTGGTGCCATTCAATTTTTCGGAACCAACCGCCACCATGATAAGTGGCTCAGAAACACTGAAAGTTTTGCAATTAAGGGTTGCTTTGCCATGACAGAATTGGGGCATGGAAGTAATGTATGCGGAATTATGGATCTTTTGTTCAGTGGCATCAATTTTCTCTGTAGTTTCTTAGGGTCCTTTTTCTGTACTTTTGAGCCTAACTTCTTTTATCACTTGCAGGTTCGAGGAATTGAAACAGTTACCACATATGATTTAAACACAGAGGAATTCATCATCAACACCCCCTGTGAATCAGCTCAGAAGTATTGGATTGGAGGGGCTGCTAAAGTATGGATCTTTCCAGAAATACTAATCAAGTCCTTCGAAAATTTTTCATCCTCACATATATGATTTTTCCATCCATTCGGTCCTTGCTTTTGATGTTTAGCTGTTTACGCATTTATGTTTTTCTTTCTAATCAGCATGCCACACACACAATTGTCTTTTCTCAACTTAATATTGGTGGGAAGAATGAAGGTGTCCATGCATTTATAACCCAAATCAGGGATGCAGATGGAAATGTATGCCCAAACATCCGTATAGCTGACTGTGGTCACAAAATTGGTCTTAATGGTGTTGACAACGGTCGAATCTGGTAGTAATCACCTTTAACTAGGAGTAATTCTATTATGTGATTAGATGCACTTAGAATCTTAGTGGTACTATTTCAGGTTTGACAAAGTTCGAATTCCAAGAGAAAATTTACTGAATTCTGTTGCTGATGTTTCACCAGATGGGAAGTATCTTAGTGCAATAAAAGACCCAGATCAGGTGATTATTTTCTAGATGGACTCCTTTTAAGATGATTGTTTTCATCTCCTTTTTTCACATGTAGACCTATGGATTAGACGGCTATAGCATATATACGTATAAATGTTTATATTATTAAATATGTGTGTATGTGTGTGTGTGTGTATGTATATATGCATATATGTATGTATGTATGTATGTATAGACTTCTTACACGTGATTTTTCTTAGAGATTTGCAGCATTCTTGGCCCCTTTGACTTGTGGTCGTGTCAATATTGCTGTTAGTGCAGTCTACATATCGAAGGTATTTATTTATACAGTTGATACTTGGACATGCCACCATGGCGTTACAAAATTGATAAAAGAGATTCCTTGTAATTAGGTTTTGTTACACATGTTTAATTTTTGTTCAATGATGTTGTGTATGCATTAGGATGGGTATTGAATGTGGCTTCCTTGTTACTTGGTTTCTGGAGATTCTTGTTTGTTAAATTGCCCATACTTTTCTATAGTTTGAGCATATGTTTTCTGACAGTTGCCTTGTTTGATGCTACTTGGATGCTTTTGTTGGTGTAACTTGAAAATAAAGAAATCTATACTACAACAATACAACACCGAGAATATAACCCATGAATCTAGGAGGGTTGAAATTAGGTTATCCAGGTTCTTGGAATTGAACAACTTGTTCTAGTTACAAAAGGTTGGACCTTGGGTGAATTGAATTCCTTTTCAATACAATTGAACTTAGAAAAATGACCTTTGTTTCTTTTGTTATGTCCACAACCTTAAGCATTTTCGATAAGTATCGCCTCTTTAGAAATTTTAAACAAGACATGCAATTTTCAGGCATTGTTTATTTGAAACTAATTTTTATGTCAATTTCTCTCCATATACTCCTAGTTGGAAAGCATCTTTCCTTGAATCCTTGTCTTTTGGACTCTAGAAGAGAACTTTTGAGAGGGACAAAAAGTTGTTATACATTTGTAGGTCTAAGAAATCGATTAAAGAATTGTTGGTTTACTTCTTTGCAGTTGTTTGCAAAATTCTTTATATGTATGTTCTGAGATAGCAAGGGAGAGAGAAAGAGAACATGTCTTATAGTTTGGGGATAGGAGAAATGGATGTAAAAGGGAGGTAGATGTGGAGGAAAAGGCCAAGTTGCAGATAAGGAGATGATGCATAGAATATTTAGTTGCTAAAAAACTGTTGATAGTGTTATGAATTTTTTTAGAAATGACACATATCAATTGTAGTAAGATATGCTAGACAAGACATGCTTATTATTTGTACTACAAACCCTGTACAAGGGAAATAACTCGTGAATACAATTGTAATTGAATCTAGAGCTTATTTAATACAACATATACTACTACTACCACTACTACTACCACTACCACCACCACTATCACTACGACCACCACCACTACCAGTACTATTACCACCACCATCACCACCACCACCGCTACTACTATGACCACTACCACTACTACTACCACTACCACTACCACTATGAAGAGCTTAAATTTTTTTTTTGGGTTCGATCAATAATGAACAGCTAGTTTGGCCTAGGTCAAATCATGTGTGATCAGACTTGAGCCTTAGCAGACTGGGCCCATTGTCAACCCTACCCATGCTTTAAAGTAGAAGGAGATTGAGCAAAGATTTTATTCATTTGGAGTATGAAAAAAGTGGGAAGCTGAAAATGTCAAATTATTAATATCTGACTGTTGGTTATCATATGGAATGTCTATGCTTTTTTGTTAGCAAATCATTAACAAATTGTCCTTATTCCCCAATTCGTCTTTTTTTCTATTCATGTTTCATAAAGTTATTTAAACCTTTTCATTCTCTTTTATTGGTTATAATTCCATTGTTTCCATTGTTTTTGTTAGGTTGGTTTAGCTATTGCTATAAGGTACGCTTTGTCTAGACGTGCATTTTTGGTTGAATCCAGTGGACCTGAAGTCCTACTACTTGATTATCCAAGTTATCAAAGACGACTATTGCCACTTCTTTCTAAGACGTATGTATGTTAATAGTTGTTCAAAAGCAAATCTTTTTCTTAATTGGTCCTATTTAGTTGGGAAAGTTATGGAGCACTTTATGAAAATTCTTATATTAGTTCTTATGCTTTCATATGGATGCCTAAAGAATGTTACTTAAGTTTGACAGTTAAAGAATTTGAAATGATGATGTCATGCTTTGATTTAACATTCATAACCATTATTTGACTGGCACAAAAATAAATATACTTGATGTAGGACAAATAGAAGTATTAACTAGTAGCTAATAATCACAAAATTAGGACATATAGCAGATATGAGGTTGTTGGAATATCCAAATTTAGGGTTTGAATTTTGGCTAGGAATACTAAAATTTCAGTTCGGTATAGCTGGAGTTTTAGGGTTTGATTGTGAAAATTTAGGTTTTACTATGGCTGGAATTTAGGTTTAAGATGATTGGAATTTAGGTTAAGTGTGCTGCAATTTAGTAAGGAATACAAACAATAGAGAGTAAAAAATTAGGAACTCTGGATTTAAGAATCACTCTTGGAAAAAAACATCACACCTTTTAGTTGAAAATTCAAGTTTGTAGAAAAAACTCTGATTGTTTGTCATTGAAGGGTTGGATAAACACATATTTATAGCGGAGTTTTAGAACCCTTATTCTAGTAAGAAATGGTTCCTAACAAATTTAAATCCTATCCTAATAAAAATTCTATATGTCCTAGACAACTAAGATAATATATGTAAAATATAATAACATATTTAATTTATTACTACTTCTGTAATTTCTTTTATAGGCTTTTTCTTTTGCATTAATTCTCTCTTGTTTGTTTAAAGTTGTCTTTGACATAGAATGTGATAAATACTGATCATATAAATCTAGATTCAACTTTTAAAATTCATATTCTAAAATTCAAGTACTGTCAGAAATCGGTCTTTCTTTCCACTTGACAAGAAATTGTTGATATCTTCTATCTCTTAAGGTTACAAATTGTTCATCATGAATATCTTATATCTCCTCTTTTAAGTGAGGAATGGTTGAAATTCTCACAGCTGTAGTGGGAGATTGTGTATCATCATATCCATGATAAATATTTAAATATGCAACATTAAAGATAGGACTAATTCCCATATCACTTGGTAATTTCAAAACATAAGGATTAACATTTATCTTTTTGATGATCTTATAAGGGCCAACATTCCATGAATGAATTTTTTTATATTTCTCTTTTGGAAAAACGCTCAGGACGTATCCTATCCATATTTTCTTCGTATTCCACCAATCGAAACGTTGATTAGCATGTTTTTAATAGGACACATTGTTGGTTGTTATCTTTCGTCGTACCTCATCAAAGATGTCTCTCATTTATTGTACAAAACTTTCAGCTTCAAACTAACTCATGTTTTTTGTGGTAAAGGAACCAAATCAATAGGCTTCCTTGGTTGAACTCCTGAGACTATTTCAAAAGAACTCTTACCAAATGATCTATTTATAGAACTATTGTATGCAAATTCTGCCATAGGAAGAATTAGGTCCCAATTTTTCACATCGTCTCCAACCAAACAACTTAATAAGTCTCCTAAGCTTTTATTCACCACCTCTCTTTGTCCATCAATTTGAGGATGAAAAGAACTTGAAAATTGAAGCTTAGTGTTGAATGTTTTTCATCGAGTTCTCCAAAATAACTTGTAAAATTCACGTCACAATCATATACGATGGTTAAAGATAATCTATGGAAGCATACAACTTCTTTGAACAATAGTTTAGTAGCGTAGAAAACATTTTAAGTCTTGACCAATATATTTGCAAATGGTTACATAATGAAACCACATGGCTTTTCTACAACATAGGCATCAAGAATATATGTATTATTGCTTCTTGTAGTCAAATGCACTAGCTTGCCATCATTGCTGAATTTTGACTTTGTAAGTGCACTAACAACTTCTATATTCCTATGTTGTACTAATTTCACATCTTCATTCAAGTCTACTCCATCAACCAGTACAACACAATCATCATCAACAACGTGAATGATATTGTTGGAGATTATGATTTGATTAAGAGGATTTTTGTGGATTATGATTGTGATTTGATTGAAAGGATTTTTAGGGATTATAATTGTACTTATCTTACATGAATTAGAGAATCCAGTATATAAAGGGAGTGAAACCTGCTGATTTCTATACGCTCTTGCAATCCCTCTTCTCAATTCTTATTAGATATCATCAAGTTTTGAACCAACAAGCTCCAGAACTCATAGTTGCTGGTTAAATCTTTTTAGCTCCACGTTCTGTTATTTTAGCTTGTTGTCCCCGTCTTTCAACATTTTGCACTATTGTTTTAGTTTGTTGTTTAAGTGTTTAAAATTGTTGTTCAATTGTTTCAACTTTAGGTTTGCCAAACAATCCACTTGTTTTGTTTTTTTTTTCTTTCATATTTAACGCTTTGATCATCTCCTACTGTCAAACTCTCCATGTCATGATCATCTTCCATTGCTAAACTCTCCATATCATCAAGTATTTGGGCGTCTTCTATATGTAGGCTCATGGATTCAAATTGATCTATTAAATTTGAGGAATATCACATGATTTTTCAGCAAAGATTTTCCTTACATTGCATGTTGTTGATCAATATCAGTTCCTTCTTTTTGCTTATTACCACATTCTCCTTGTCCAACATCAAGTATTGGTTGTTGGTTGGTATAGTTTTTTCTTATGGGAGTTTTGTCTCCTAGGGAATGTATGTCAAGGTTGTCTAATGGTATAGTTTTTTCTTATGGGAGTTTTGCCTCCTAGGGAATGTATGTCAAGGTTGTCTAATGTCTACAAAATTTGTTGAACATGTTTTCTTATCAGAGTTGTTACATGTAAGTTAGTTTTTGCAGCACCTTGTGAACGAATTGTCCATCTTCTTTCCAGTATTCAGAAGTGTTTCATCTTGCTTTAAGGTCGCTGAAGATTCTTCCGTATGCCCTTTCCCTATGTGTCATCATTATGAACTAAAGCTTTGATACCAAATTGATGTTGGCATGTAGAAGTATTAACTAGATATGGTTGATATTAGGATGCTGGAATATCAAATTTCAGGGCTGGATTTCGACTAAGAATACTGAAATTTCTGTTTATTATAGTTGGGTTTTCAGGGTTAGATTGTTGAAAATTTAGGGTTAGAATTTTAGGGTTTAATATGATTGGAGTTTCGGTTAGGTTTACCAGAATTTAGTAAGGATCACAAACAACGGAGAGTTAAAAAAAAAAACTATGAATCACTCATAAGGTCTAAGAATCATTGTTAGAAGAAAGCATCACACCTTCTAGTCGAAAACTCAAGTTTGTAGAAAAATTTCAGATTGTTTGTCATTGAAGAGTTGAATATACGCATACTTATAGAGAAGTTTTTAGAAGCCTTATTCTAGTAGGAAAGTGATTCTTATTTTGTTTTGTCTTCTAATCGTGTAGTTAGTTTCTTTTATGCAAATGTTGGATTTTTTTATGTTTATGATCCTAATGGTAAAGTTTGTAGAATTGCTAGCTGCTTGATCTAGGATTATCATATATAATATTTTGATGTGACTATTATAATATGGACTAAAATAATTTGTAGATTCAGCCCTTTAAAAAATGAGTAGTGCATGCTCTGTTGTCTTATCGATAATCTAGTGACACAGTATTGTTAGGATGTGAAGTAGGACAATCAGTTAGAAATGGAAATCATGTGATGCAGCTTCTAGAAGATGACCTGTCATTTGATTTGTTCTTCATCTTCTCTTTCAAGTCCCTCTTTTTAACTTTTGAAAATTACATGTCAAATTCAGATATGCAATGAGTTTTGCTGGGAATTTCTTGAAAATGCTGTATGTCAAGAGGACACCTGACTCAATCAAAACCCTTCATGTTGTTTCAAGTGCATTCAAGGCTACCTTTACCTGGCATAATATGAGAACACTTCAGGTAAGAAGCGAAGTAAGATGTGGATCATTAGATTAGGTTCACATAATTGTTGAGCTCATTTGATTTATAATCTTAGGAATGTCGTGAAGCTTGTGGAGGACAAGGCTTGAAGACAGAGAATCTGGTTGGCCATCTAATAAGCGAGTATGATGTTCAGTCCACTTTCGAGGGTGACAACAACATTCTTATGCAACAGGTAAACTCTACCAACTTTTTTTTCTTTTCCATCTGTCTTTTATATGAGTGTGCTACCTTTGGATAAAAGTAGAACTCTAAAAGGGTAAACATAATAAGGAAGCAAAGAAAAACAAAAGAAAAATATTCATGATCCTAGAAAAATATTCATGAAGCTATCTCATGTTGGTTGTAATAAGCTTCCTCAGTTGGTCCGCTCATTGAAATATAGTATATTATGGGTTCCCTTTTATCGTTTTCAATCTAATGTGCCAGTGATGTTTCACTCAAGTAGTTGGCCAGGACTTTGGGTCAGAAAAATTCAAACTTCATTACTCTTTCATTTGAAGGAAGCCTATGGGTTAGAGTTGTTTTCTTGCTTAAGGAAATTTTCTGGTTTTGTAGTTTTAATGCTCTCATAATCGTCGTTTTGGATTTATAGATTGTCTCCTAGATGCAAGCATTTGCTACAATCTTGTAGTGATGTGTATAGCATGGGATTTAACTGGTTTAGCTATCTTCTGGGTGAATGTTTTCTTTATCCTCCTCCATACTCACTGGTTTTCAATCCTTTTCAAATATGGAAAGCCAAAATTTTAACATTCATTAGCCTTGTTTGAAGTCCTTGAAAACTAATGCTGAACATGCTTCATAGAAAATCTTAATGCTGTTATTTTCATAGTGGCAATGCCCATTAAGGATAAGTGAAATTGAATTTCTATTTGATATGTTAGTTCTTTGCCAGATGCGATCATCGGCATTCAACTTCAATTTACTCACGATCACTTAATATAGTTTATAAAGCATCACTGATTTGGCATCAGGTTAGCAAGTCACTCCTTGGAGAATATTTAGCTTCTCAGAAGAAAAACAAACCAATTAAGAGTTTTGGATTAGACCACATGAATAGTCCTAGCTCTGTCTTTTCATCTCAGTTTTCTACCACTTCTATGCGAAGCAGCCAATTCCAGGTACTAATAATTTCTTGGGCTTCTTAGCATCCTGACCTTGTTAAATGTATGCTTGATTAGTTGTATGCATCAGATTAATATTTTCAGATTGAGAGAACGAGATCTTCTGAATCGATTTGCTACCAAAGTATCCGAGTGTCAAGCAAAGGGAAAAGGCAAAGAGTATGCCTTCTTCTTGGTAAGAAATCTTTCTGGTACTCAGATCTTTTTCATATTTATTCTTGTTTTCTCACTTTGATCGCAAATGCTGATGCTGCTGTTATTGTTCATTTTCCTTATGGTAAACAGAATCATCAACTTGCTGACGACTTGGGCAGAGCTTTTACAGACAGAACAATACTCGACACTTTTATTGAGGCTGAGGCAAATATACCTACTGGCTCGTTGAAGGTAAAGTATCACATATTGTTCCTCATTTTTCACTTATTTTGTTGGGTATTGCTATATTGGATACTGTAGCTAAGCAGTTACAGTGTTGCAACTAGTCCATTATTATTTCTAAGTAGATCATAATACAACATTAACAAAGTTTCAGAGAGATAAAACAAGGTGGATTTTGGATTTGTATCTGTAAATGAACTTCAGGACTTGAAAACTTCCTAAATGAGAATTGATATTTCTGAAGCATGCTATGAGTGGGTGGTTGATGGAACTCTTAACTGTCACTACAGGCATTTGACTTAGGAAATGATCACAGAAACACTGTTAGTGACTAGTTGTTGACTAGAGCATTATAGAGTGGATTGCTTCAGAATGAAATTGTATAGATGCAGGAAAAAAAGGATATTGGGGTTTGTCTAAATTAACAAACATGAAGTGGCACCTAGATGGTGGGAGTGTGAATAGATTTAAGCATAAATTTTAGACCTGACAATTAGAATTTAGTTGTGTCCTCAAAGACAACATTGTAAGATGATAACTATCCTTATCCTCGTGGCACTTCATAACCTAAGATGTTGAAACTGTTAGAAAGGGTATAGCAAAGCAACTTGTTAAACTCTTTGAAATGTTGACTGCAGGATGTCTTAGGCCTTGTGAGATCCATGTATGCCTTAATCTGTTTGGAAGAAGATGCTGCCTTTCTCAGGTATGGGTATTTATCAACAGAGAGTGCTGCTGCTATTAGGACAGAGGTGGCTAAACTCTGCGGTGAATTGCGGCCACATGCACTTGCCTTGGTCAATTCTTTTGGCATTCCTGATACTTTCTTGAGCCCCATAGCGTATAACTGGATAGATGCCAATTCTTGGTCTGAACTGAAACATTAGCTCCAGGTGTGGTTTCTTTTTCTTTTTCCTAGAAACTGAAATACACAATTAAGTCTTCTTTAATCATCAATAAGGGATCTCGGCTTTTACTATTGTTCCCAAATTGTAACAATGACTGGTAATTTGTGATAGAATAAATTTGTTATTTCAAACTGCTTCTCCATGTGTTTCAAAAAGCTATGGTGATGCCGTAGCGAGCTGAGTTGAATAATTTTTTTTCCTCAAGTCTTTTATTCGGGTTAACCTATCCGGATAAATTAAAAAATTGTAGTGAAATCCTAGAAGCTGGCAATACATACTGATACAAGCAAAAAGACTGGACAAAAAGATAGGAGATGAGTAAGGCGTAGATGCCCAAGAAGCGAGAAGGCCACAGAGAGAGAGAGAAAGATATGGAATATTTTTTTGTTATTGTGTCTCGTTCTCAATCAACAACGCCATTTTTATCCGTTGATAACGATTACATAGGGAACGTAAAGATAAAAATAATAAACGATAACAGCTGAAACATTAGAAAATTTTAACACCCTCACAAATTTGAAGATTATCGACTTCGCTTTTCAGTGTTTTAAGTCGCACAAAGTGATCGACTTGTAATTTATCAACACAGCCCTTCTTCGACGAATCTTGTCCACAAGATTCTGTTGTGGATATCGTTTTCGAAGCTTGAAAAAGGGCCAAAATGTGATTATCTCAATGTTTATAAAAAATTGAAGTAATTCTTTGCCATATCTATATCTCGGTACCATATCGTTACTAAAATAGTATTTGTTGCACCTAAATAGGGAACAAAAGTAGTAAAAGAGATAATAGTAAGGACTTAATTAGAACTTTTATAAAATATTAAGGTGAACATCACACCTTTAATTAATGTTTAAATAAATCATTTTAAAGAATATATAAATTGGAGAACATTGTCTAATTGCTAAATTGATGACCCATGTTTTGATGACCCATGTACTAGAAACTACTAAACACTTAACTTTTGTTTTATAATCTAAGGTACCGTCAATACTATTTAGAAAAATTCAATTGTAACATTATACCATAGATATCGGTGATGACTAACTTAAAATTTTTAGAAAACATTAGGGAGGCAATTTGTACCTTTTGCCTTGAACAAGAACTACCAAGTGGTTTGTTCATCTGAGTTGAACCACTTCACAAGAACTTGGGTGGTGGGTTTATAATGCCCCTTGACCATCCATTGTTCCAAAATAGCCATAGGTATGCTCTCTTCTACACTTAGCTCCAATAAAAGTATTGGCAACATAGGACTAATGGGAGCAACATGCTTTTTAAGTTGGGCACAACTTTTGATTGGGTCTCCCAGCCAGGTCCCTTGCCTATAAGCCTGAAGTTTGAAAAAATTCCCTATGTCATAAAGGTAATTACGCAAATTTATTGAATGATAAATAAATATATATCAAATCCTCTACAAACTATTATAATTGATAAAGGTTTACTTAGGTTAAAATCTCAAAGAGATAGGATATTACAACATACCACTCATTCAACCAGTTATTACATAGGTTTGAGACGCCACTGTTCTAACGTAAGTTTCTATTGTAGTGAAGGAGACAAATTGTTGCAATTCCTTTATCCAAGAAATCAAATCTGTTTAGGATAGCTTCAGTGTTACTCCTTCATCCTCCATATATTCTATTGTTCCTCTCTTGCCATATTTGGCACATAATCATCCAAAATCCTATATTGAATAGCTTCTTATCTTCTTTGTGTTCTTAGATTAAGAGTAGAAGCCTATTCCATTATTCTTGGTCATTCCACATGATTGCATTGAACCTCAAAAGTTAATAAAAGGGACCTCTAAAAAACTTTAGAAGAAGGACATTCAAAGAAGAGATGTTTATGAGTTTCCAATTTAGTCCTGCATAACACAAAATCTTGGTAGCATGAATTTAATCTTCTCTTTTGTTGCTAACCTTTGACAAAATGAAAGCTAGACTATGAAGGAATAGGAAGGAGGTATATTAGAATTCCAAACTAGATCACATTAAAGCATTTTAGTAAAGACCACAGAAGTTTTTTACAAGATTTGGTTGTAAACCTAAGGCTCCCATCCAGTGTCCAATAAATGACATCTAGTTTACTTGTGTCATTTATGCATTCAATAATCATCTGTAGGATGCTTTGGAAGCCACATAATGAATGAAATGGCTAATGGGAAAATCTATCTGTAAGAGGTCTCCAAAATGGTTATAGTAGAAACAATAGCTCTTAGAGAGTTAAAGTCTCTATGTTTGTAGAGAGGTCCAATAAGTAGCCAATTATTGAACCAGAAGTTTTTCCCAAAGCCATTACCAATCATCTATTTAATATGAGTATGCATGAAATCCCCATTTTTAAAGATTCTTTGGAAGTATAGGAGAATGTTGGTTTTACCTTGATAGTCCACACACTACCTCCTTTTAGATGGAACATTTGAATCCATTTCACCCACTAATTTTCCTTTTCATTGCAAAACTTCCATAGCCTTTTTACTAAGAGAATTTTAGCTATATTTCTAATTGAAATCACTTTAATACCTTATTCTTTGTTTGATAAGCAAAGTATGCCCCATTTGATGCTAGGTGTTTTTCTCTTAGTGAAGGACACTTTCCAGATGAAATCTCTTATGAGTTAATCTATCCTCATCATTGGCAATGCTAAGTGAGAACACCAATAAACATTGAGGATGTTAAGTATGCTGATAGCCAGACGGACCATTCTCCCATATGATAAAAACCTATTGCACTAGGCTTGAAGTCTCTTTGTAATTGATCTCACTAAAGGATTACAGTCAATTGCATTCAAGCTCTCCATTAAAAGAGGTACTCCTAAATACCTGAAAAGTAATTGATCTAGTTTTAATCCTAGTGAAGCAGGGATAATCTCATCATATGAACTTATTACAATTGATATATATATGGAGCTTTTAGTAGGGTTGAAGCCTAGGCCTAAGACTTCTTTGAAAGATTCTAGTGACCTCCTAAGTAAGCTTAACCATTAAACATTAGAAGATCATCTGCAAAAACAAGTTAAAAAATTTGAAGTTTATTACTTCTATAGTGATGATTAAAATTTGGAAACTTTACACTATTGATGGCTATGATCGTGCTTAGAATTTCCATTGCTATTACAAATAGGTAAGGAGATAATGGATCTCCTTACCTAATTCCTTTTGCAGCCTTGAAGAGGTGTGACTACTCTCCATTAACAATAACTACCGATGACACTAAGGTCATACAGGCCTTAATCCAACCTATAAACTTGTTAGGATAACCAGGGGATAACATAGAGTTCAAAATTAACCCCCAATTGATAAAATCAAAAGCTTTAGAGAAATCAATTTTTAAGGCACCATGAATAACCCCTAAACAACTCTTATGCAAGGCTTATATTGTCACCAATATTGCTTCCCCTCATATAGGCCCTTTGATATGGATTAATGATATCAGAAGGTAAAATATTCAATCTATTAGCCATTATCTTTGATATAATCTTATAGATTACATTGCAACATGATATTGCTCTATACTCATTTTGATTAGAAGGGGTAGGGATTTTATGAACTAGACTGATGTAAGTCTTATTCAATTCAGGTAGTAGTTTGATAATGTCAAATAGCTCCATAACAGTTCTTGCCACTAGTAAACTAGCTTGACTCTATGTAGCTTGAAAAAATTTGTCATTAAAGCCATCAGGCCTAGGAGCTTTGTTAGGATTGGATGAGAATAACATTGACCTGATCACTTTTAGACTCACCTTAATTATTAGTGATGTTGGGCCCTAAATTTTCCTTTATTGATGTTATTAAGTATGAATTATGTTAATTGTATGATTTATTGCATAGTTTGATTTAATTGGTAGTGTTAGTGGAAAATTAAGAATTTTTGAGTTTAGTATGGAATAAGTGGTTATGAAAGGGGTAAAAATATAATAGGGCATTATAGGAAGTTCACTTAAGATGAAGGAGTTAAGGCTTTGCATGGAAGGGCATTTTAGTCCTTGTACCCTCATTTAGGGCTTAGGTGGAAGGAATTAGAAGAAGAAAAAAATAAAGGAAGGGAGAAAGAAAAGAGAGTATCGTTGGAAGAGAGGAAGAAGAAGAAAGGAGGAAAGCTAGGGTTAAAGATTTTCAAAGGATTGAAGCCATCTCTGGTAAGTTCAAGCTCTTTTCCATCTTGTTTTGGGTTGAATGAAACCCTAGATTAGCTTGGTTGGGTTAGAACCAAAAATTTAGAGGTTTTCGAAAAATAGGTAAAATTTCTTTGGGTTGGTGATCTTGATGATTTTGTGACTGATTTTAAGCTTGGAATAAGTTAGAACTGAGGTATAGGACATGAATCAAGGTTTAAGTGTGTTGCATATGCAAAAGGGAAGGATTGAAGTGGGAAAATGCAAGAAAAATCAGTTCGGGAGGGGTTCCTAGACCCGCATGTCGCGACGTGCTCATGAGCACACCGCGGCGTGCGAAGGTGGCACACATAATGTGCACGCCGTGACGTGCAAAGGGGGTGTGCACATCGCGGCGCACACCCTTGTGCACGCCGTGGCGAGCCCCCGATTTTAGCAAAGATGAATTTTCGTATTTTGGGTATATCTTTTGCTATGGAAGTCCAAATGAGGTGATTTTTGATGCGTTATAAACTAGAGACATAGAGCTACAAGTTTCATGAAGAAATTATGTCTTAAATCAGTCTCTAGGAATCTTAAATTTTGGAGGGAAGTTGAGTATGAAATTCTTGTTTCAGTTTTAGTTATAGTTTGAATTGTTCAAGTTTGACTTTCTGATTTCTGCATCAAATTGATTGGAAATTTTAGCTATTTGGTTAAGGAAATCAAGTGAGGCAAGAGGAGCAAGAGGAACAAGAGGAAAGGCATTCCTAAGCAAGAACAAGCAAGGAATTCAAGTTGGGTTCATGTTTATAATAGAGTAAATAGGTCACTCATTGTTTTGTTCAAATTAAGAAAGATTTAATGCTTTAAATT
>JANIHY010000210.1:43066308-43078175 GCA_027479065.1 Erythroxylum brevipes
ATTATAAATTACCTTTTTAGTTTATCTTAATTCTAACTTGTTTATATTGGCATCTAAAAGCTGGTTTAATTTTACTTTTGAATGTTTTTTAAGAGCTTATCTTTACGTGAACATTAGGTAGAGAAAATTAAGCATTATGCTCGAAAAAGACTTGCATGATCTTATTGATGTTAAGGTGAAACTTTTTATAGAATTTCATGAATTTTAATGCATTTAAAAAAGTGTTGACTTAGTACAAATAAACCAACAAAACAGTAGATTTAACATTTGTAAAATCTTGCCAATCTAAAACATTTATCAAATTTAGGTTAATTGAATCATAATATTGTAGTATCATTGATTTTCTTATTATTATCTAGGTTCCATTTTTATTTTATATTTTATTATTCAAAACTAAAAAATATATATTTTCCTTAGTTATCCCTTGATTAAATAATAGTATTAAATTTTCTAATCTATATCATTTCTTGGTATGATTTTAACTTACCGTTATATATTTATTAATAATAATTGTACTTGTTATAGTTAATGAGTGATGTATTTACAAAATGAAACTCTTGAGCAGTAACATTCATGTAGATACATATTCAGCTCACATGGTGATATGCCGAATTTTCTTTTCAATGTTCAAGTTGGTTTGTTGATCTTTTCATTTTCAGTGGCATGACCATGCCTAAAGTTGAATAAAACTGGAAGTCCTCGTCCTTTAGCAAGTTGCTCAATCTCTTCAATCTTTTGCTTGAGAAGCTCAATTTCTTTTCCCAAGTCTTCATCTTTTTGCTTCATTGCCTAAAACAATTGACAAAAAAGAGTACAGAAATTGTAAGCATTGTCAACAAGCACACGACCCTGATTACTCGAGTGGTTGCTGCAATTAAGAAAATAGAGAGGAGTTGAACAAGCTAAAAACGTGAGAAAAGCGTTATTTGTATCAAGCATTACGAAAATGTCAAACAAATAGCTAATAAAAAGGCAATAGTACATCTAATAGGTGTTTATGCCTATTTCTATAAAATCTAGAATTAAGGAAAGAAAATTTAAAGAAAAGAATCAAAAAGTGAGAACTTGGACTAATCTTGGAATCACAAGAAAATAAAAACTACAAAAGAACTAAAAAATCTTTTGCACTAGAAAAGCAATCGAAATCAAAATAAAATTAACAATTGAATAAACATATAAAATAGTGATTAGATAATACATACTAAATGAGCCTCAATAATCTTGGAACCCATTGGATTCGAAAGTCCAAATGTGCCGATAAGCCCAATATATGTATATCCTTGATAGGTGCATATTTATCTTAATTGTTGTTTGATTAATAAGATTCTTAATCATCTTATTTGATTCCATAAGATAATACAAAAAATGGGTCAAGGCCAAGCCATCCCCATGGAACTTAATACAAAAAATTGGAGTTTGAAAGTTCAGATAAGAGCTCATGAATATTTAGACCTAAAAGATATAGGTTGAAATTTTAGAAACGTAAACAATTCTAACCCAAGGGCTGAGGGAAGAAAAAGGGGTGTTCCCTGTACATGAAGCTGAGATAAGACCACGCCAAGAGCGAGGCCAGGAGGTAGGAAGAGGAAAGCCTTCCCTAATTCAATACATCACACCATAGGATGATGAGTATTAGATAATGATTTGGTTGAGGATGAATACTAACTTGCATAGTGGGCATGGTCATGATACAAAACACAACAAAAATTTGCGGAGACTTATCATAACCTTTGCACGCTAGGGACACGCGATCATTTATTAAAGGAAGGTAATAGGGGAAAAATAGCAGAGGCTGAAAAGTAGTAGGGATGTCCCTCAAAGGTCACAAAACAAGAGATCCATAAAACAATGCGAAACCTCCTCAATGGGTAATCCATTGATCATTGGGGGACGACAAAGTCCTGAGCAAGTATTTTCCCAAAAAAAAAAAAAAAAAGAGTCCTCAGAAGGGGAAAGAAGGGGCCCATTTAACAAATAAATAAGCATGTTGAAGGAGATAAGAAAAAAAAAAGAAAATAGTATCAGAAATCATCTTCGAAGAAACAAGAGCAACGCCTAATACAACGTCATGAGCATGTGATAGAATTGACACTCTCATAGGCTAATACCATTGTTTTTAAAGAGATGGATATCTCATTTGATAGATTGAAACCTTTAGGCACACTTCTGGTCAGATTTGGAGGAGATTAAATATGGAAAATTTTCCCTACAACTGGCGCTAGGAACAAACTCAAAAACAACTTCAACGATGAAAAAGTTCTATGTACTGAAGAGATTGTAGGCTTCGTTGTCAGCATACAATGTCATAATAAGAAGGCCAATATTATGTGCAGTAAGAGCAATCATGTTCCCTATCACCTCATAAAATTCCCTAATGAAGTTCAAGGGGATCAATCCATGGCTAAACAATTCTATATGACATCTAAACTTATCTACTGTCTAGTCTTTTTTTCACCTCAGATTGTAGTGAGAGGGAGTCTCCCTTCACGCTAAAAGAAGCCCCCCTTTCCCCTTTCTTATTTTGGTAATTTAACTATTTCGCCAACACCTTCTAAAAATCAATTACCACTTCAGGTAACAAAATTGTGCGAGATCTCACCAGCCTAGTGCCTGTTTCCTACCTAAAAATGAGTTCCTCCCTCAACAGCTCATCACCTCCGACCAACAATTTTTCATCACCACCTCCGACCAATCTCCCTAACTTCATTATTCTACCTGCCTGTTCAGCCTTTTCACTCATGCATCTAACCACCACCCCTAGCCCCAATGTCTCATCTTTGGAACTTGCAACTTCATCACCCAAGAATCTAAATATTCCCCAACTCCAACCCCCAACATGGAGATTTCTCCTCCACTTCTCAATTGGCTCTGGAGTACATTCTTGCTCAATACTCAACAATAGCAGGCAAGAGAAGGACTTGATACCATGTAGTGGGGGATGCAGTCCATGCAGTCCCACAGGCAAAGCTGAAATTCATCCTACTAAGCAAAGGGAGGGCACCCAGACTTGGTTTCACCACCTTTGGAGGTTCTTCAAGCAAGTGCTTCAAGACGGTCTAACATTTTGATTGGAAAATGCATTGACAAAAGGCCCTCTTATACACTAATGAAATCATGGGCAAAAGCTAGAAGAAACAAGTTAGGACTAGATAAAACGCTCATAAATGAGGAGGATTTTATTCAGGTTCAGCAATGAAGTAATGAACTGAAAGTTCTAGAGTAGGGACCATAGCATGTCAATAAGAAGCAACAACAAAAGAAATCGAGCATGGTTTTGAATAAATATCACTTGAGAGTTGTCCCTACCCGGTTATACTTTCATAATATACTGTTATAATATTGATTCACCATTAGCTTAAGCTACTTAACTAGCTCCACTGGGAAGCTAATATGCATGGATGACAATATAAATGCATTAAGTAGGATTGGATTTGCTAGAATCTGCATTGAGGTGGAAATTAGCCAGGAATTACCAGAAACAATAAAGCTGAAAAGATTGAATGAGGAAGAGAGCTTAATGGAATAAAAAATGCCAGTCACTTATGCTTAATGGAATAAAAAATGCCAGTCACTTATCAATGGAAATCCCATAAGAACAAAGAAATGAGCATTTGGAAACCAAAAGGCAAGCATTTTACAACAAGGAATTATGAAGGAAAGATAGGTACAAAAGTTAGTAAAACCAGATCAGAGGAAGAGCAAGATACTGTTAATACTTCTGATAAAAAAGAAAAGGAAACTAAGAGCTTGAAAACTCCACCTTAGCAGGAAGGAAATGAACAATGCCTAAACTTGGCAGAAATGTTTCGAATATCACATAACCAATGGAGGCAACAACAGAAGAAAAGGGACAAGCAAGGGAAATCGATGGAGGAAGTGGAACTACCTATTCATGAGAAGAATTCAATACCAAATGGAAAACATCATCAAGCTACACAAGACCTTCCTACAAGGCTATGGTCATTTTGGCCAAATCTTCCAACCTTTTCACAATTACAGTTCACTATATTCACTCCTTGTATCAAGGGCTAAGCTTGCTTACTTTTTCATCAAATGAAACCTATCGAAAAACAAGTGACCACTAGCATTCCTAAGGCATCATGTTTGTTTTTCTATGACCCTCATCCGAGAGTCATTTCAATCTCATGAAGAAACCCATATCGAGAACAAATATATGTTAAAAAAATAGTGAATCCACACCTAAGGTGGCATACAAGCAAATTGTTCATGTTAAGAAAAAAGGAGATGAGTTCACAATTGCTACCAAACAACAATTGCCCTTACCTTATTAGATTCTCTAACAGAGCCCAATAATCATTTCATGGTTCAATTTTATTTCTACAAAAAGTATACTTTCAAGAAAATGCACCACAAATGAAAACCATGTCAAGTGTCCACTGGAAGTCAAACTCCTAAGAAAAAGAAAATTCCATATCCACGTCTTCGTTCCTATCTTGAAAAGCTTCAACATTTTTTTATTCACATTTATACAACAAGAAACAAAGATCTAATACCTTCTATGGAACTTTATAGAAAGACCATTTTTGTTCCTTTTTATCTGTTAGGATCTACGGAGGCAAGAGAGAGAATTGTTCTAGAAGGAAGGACAGGGGCTAGGAAGGAAATTGGTTATCAGCTGAGGTGGCTAAGTAGTTAGAATAACCGAATGTACTAGGGGGTAGATGGGGATAAAAGGAGGGCAGAAGAGAGAGTGAGGTAGGCAGAAAAATAGAGTGAAAAAGAGTGACAAAAGGATTCATACCTTTTGAGGAGCAAAAATGCTCTGGTTAGGGAGAAACACTAGGTTTCTATACGGTAGTGATACAAACATTACATCTATATTGAAATAATATAAAGAAAACTCTAGTATTCCAAGACTAGAGTTCTAACAGTGGTCCGACCTGCCAGATTCGAAGAGAGGGGAGGGCCAGCTTTCGGAGGATTTTTACAAACCAAAAAACAAATTCAGATTAACATACCTTCATGCCACCGAAGATGTCAGACAGAATTGAGCTATTGGAACCTCGTACGGCCAATCTTGAAACTGGGGTAGAAGAGATGCAGTCGTCAATGCGTATAGCCATGGGAGAGATGCAGCGCGAGCATTACTGGTAGAGATGAGTAAAATGTTGGGCAAGCGTCCAGAGGAGGGACAAGGAAGTGAGACATACGAGAGGAGGCCGAATATGGGAGGTGGAGACAGGGATAACCAGTGAACGCAGTAGCATGTTCAATCGGAGCATTCGTTGGGCAATATGGAAGAGTACAAGATGTCGGTGAGGAAGGTAGAGTTACCCATGTTCGATGGGTCTGATCCAGTAGGGTGGATCACCAGAGCAAAAATTTACTTTGAAGTTCATGGAACTTCGGAAGAGGTGAAGATCAAACTGGCGTTATTAAGTATGGAGGGATCGACCATTCATTGGTTCAATCTCCTCCGAGAGACGGAAGTGGAGCTAACATGGGGGAAGTTGAAGCAGGCTTTAATCTATAGATATGGAGGACGAAGGTTTGAGAATCCATTTGAGGAACTTTCGGATTTACAACAGATGGGTACCGTCGATGATTTCTTCAAAACAAAAACAAAAAGGGTACTGTCGATGAATACATTGAGGCCTTCGAATTTGTGTCTTCTCATGTGGGACGTTTACCAGAAGCACAATTGATGGGCTATTTCATGAGTGGGCTGCGCACGGAGATAAGACGAAGGGTGCGTACCTTTTGTCCAACAAACAGGGTTCAGATGATGAAGGTGGCAAAGGCTGTGGAGGAGGAGCTGTACGGGGATCAAAGGGGTTTCGAATCATCCAACCCACGACATCGCAACTGGCATCACCAAGGAGAGCTTGGGTACAAAAGCCAAAGTCGGGTTCATCCTCCTTATACGAAGTCGGGGTCATCTAATACTGTGGGCTACGGAGCGGGGCGTGCAGAGGGCGGGTCGGCTCCAACCTGGAATGCAATGGGTCATCGTTTTCAACCCAGATCGATGACCCCGGGAGTCGGTTCTCACCTCACGACGCCGACTAGACCAGGCGAAGGGGACCGAAGACTAACCATGGAAACCCAAGGAGTCAGTTCTCACCTCACGACGCCGACTAGACCAACGGAAGGGGACCGAAGACCATCCATGGAAAAAAATCGAGGACTACGACATCTATCATATCAAGAGCTTATGGACCTAAAGGCAAAGGGTTTGTGTTTCAGGTGTGGGGAGCGATTTCATCCCCTCCACCAGTGCGCCGAGAAACAGTTGAGGTTGCTGATCTTGGATGATGATGAGACTTTGACTGAGAATGGAGAAATTATCGCCTTGGAAGCAGAACCGGAGGAAGAGGGAGATATAGCTCTGGAATGCCGCACCATGGATCCTCACTTCAACCTTGAGGACAAGGCTGTTCTTCGAGGAGGCAGCAATGTTAGGATCTACGGGGGCGAGAGAGAATTGTTTTAGAAGGAAGGACAGGGGCTAGGAGGGAAATTGGCTATCAGCTGAGGTGGCTAAATAGTTAGAATAACCAAATGTACTAGGGGGCAGAAGAGAGAGTGAGGTAGGCAGAAAAATAGAGTGAAGAAGAGTGACAGAAGGATTCATACCTTCTGAGGAGCAAAACTGCTCTGGTTAGGGAGAAACACTAGGTTTCTATACGGTAGTGATACAAACATTACATCTATATTGAAATAACATAGAGAAAACTCTAGTATTCCAAGACTAGAGTTCTAACATTATCCGATCATAACCCACTACCTCCTAGAATCAAGAACAAAGAAAAAGACACAAGCTGGGCATTACTCCTAATGTGCTTAAGATTGAATAAAGGATGCAATAAAAAGAATTTGAATTACACAAATGGGAAAACAAGATCTATTGCGCCATGTTATTAGTTCCCTACTAGATGTTCATTTTTAATTTTCCACTATCTTTGAGGCCTTTGGCAAAATCCTTCATTAAAATTTCATATTAACTTTATTCATATACCTGTAGCTCTTGTCTTCGCAATTCCTCCTTTCTTGCCTCAGATCTAGAACTCCTTTGTACCTCAAAAACAATAGCAACTCCAGCTACCTGAGAGAGTGGAAATTAACAAGGTCATTTACATTTGTGGTCAGTTAGCACTATAAGTAAAGGACACATATATTATTGAGGTTCAATTTTGCATATTAAAAAGATCAACCAATTTACTTTCTAATCCAATGATAAGGAAAAGTGTGAAAAAAGAAGTACGAAAGAACAAATCCCCAAGTTAGCTCTTAAATCCTCCTTGTATCCTGAAATAAATTAATAGATATTTAATACAAAACCTAAGAAGTATTACACGTGTTTCTCTACTGTGCTCAGTGATAAGTCAAATTAGATAGATTTTAACCAAAATTCAAAACACTTTCAACAAGCCTTGTTATTCAAAAAGTTAGTAAAAGCCTTTATCAAGAATAATTTACAAGTTTGATATTACGAAGTCCTATCTTAGTTTATTTTACTTCGTAGTTCACAATTGGGTAGCCAGTTGTTAAAAGAGATGAAAAATAATGAATCTAAAGGTGACAAAAGTACGAAGTTTCTTTCTTTTCCAATGTAGTGAGATCAAATTCTACTTTTTTCAAATATTAACAAATGCAAAAGAATGTAAACCGCTATTTCAAATAAGGATAAAAGCCTAAAGACTTCCTGATGCAAAATCATTGAAATCCTAGAATTAACTGCAATGTCTGCAGTATGCAACATAAGTATTACCAAAAAGGTTCAACTACAGTATAAAGGAAAGCGATCACTTGATCATACATAAGAGTTTTAAAAGGAGGTACTACAACAACCTTTACTTAAGAAAAGGTGATGGAGACATGGGATATGGATCATCATAATGGCAACAAAATAGAAGATATCCACACAAGTCTTGCTTGAAGACATCACATTCTTATTGGCCCTGACAATAGTAAAAGGATTATGCTAAAGATTTTATAGCACAATCAAAGTATCTATCAAGATACTTTCGTATATTTTTTTGAAAATGCAAATTCAGCAAAGGTTTAATACGTGAGAGGTCAATCAATATCACAAATTTCATGCAAAAAAAAAATTCTGCTTCAATGTCTTTTGAACCAGTATAGTTTCTTCCACTACTTTTGGCCTATAATGAACTTAGAAACAACATCAACAATTCTGGTTAATAAAAAAAAAGTAAGTTTGCAAGTGCCACAGCATTGTTTACTCCTAAATTAATTAAAACATCATTTGATGTCAGTGGGGTCACAGAAATCACGGGCATCAAGAAACTTTACAAGTATATGCGATGCAAAACCACCAAAAAGGCATAAATGCAGCTTTTAGTAGTCAGAATTAGCATCGAGCTTCTGTTAGTAATGTTTAGGACTACATAGACAGGATCAAGGAGACACAATATGATGTGCAAATATTGTAAAAGCATACTTCTATATCAACTTTCCTTTTCTTTCCATTTGTTTGTCTTCCCCAATCCCATATGGGGATTCCTTTTAAAAATCCCTGAAAACTTGTTAGCCTCCACCATCTATACACCATAACTTACAAAGCATTTATTTGTCACTAGCAGTTAGAGATATTGACTGTTAGCATTAATGGACTTGGGAAGAAAAAGAAATTTATTAGACAAATTTCTGGCATAGCATTACTGTACCGTAAACACAAAAAGTTCTCCAAGAAGATCAGCTGCAGCTTGGACCGCTTTCTCCTGATCCAAAGGACGTATTGCAACATCGGTCGCATGTCCATATATACGTCTTTGCAAATTGGTCGTGAATCGATGATTTACCTATGTAAATTTTAATTTCAGTAGATGATGCATTGCTCGGAACTCGAGTGTAAAAGATGTACAGAAGTGAAGCAGAAATCAAGTGAATGTGTTCAGATTTCAGTAAAGTGCATGTATATGTATATAACTTATTTTGAATGATCCTTTGAAAAGAAGCAGAAGGGCAGAACAACTCGCACACTCGATACAACCCAACGAGCATAGAGGAAAAAGAAAAACATGAAATTACAAAGAAAACTCGAAGAATGAAATAGTGATAAGAAGGTGAAAGTTGAAAGAGAAAGAGAACCTGGGCAATGTTTATTATCAAGTTACGGAAGCGGGGGTGAAGCCCTGCCTCCTTCTTCAGTCGATTAGCGATGGGCTTACAGATTGTTTTGAGGGCGAGAGTTCCTAGCTTTACTACTGGTAATATCATTTATTTTTTCTGCTCTGTTCGTTATCAGAGCCTCTGACTTCCTTGAACATACTCAAAAGAGAGAACGAGAGAGAGAGAGAGAATCTAACGAACTCTGTTTTACGACGCGCAGCAATAAAGTAGACCTTGGCTTTTGTAAAGGCCTCCAGAATCTGAAAAGGCATTAAATTTGCTGCTGGAATTGTGTTTTACTTTTTAGGTTTAGACTGCAGGATCGTGCAAGTGTTGGCAAATTTTAGCCTATATTTGGCCCATAAATTGGTACGAGAAAGGCATATTGACAACGAAAAAAGATAAAGTCTTGCGAGTTGGCAAGTAAATTCTGAAAAACTTGTAAAATAGGCGAGGGATGTGGAAAGTATCGGCGAAAATGTCGAGAGTAGGGGAGATTTGATATGTGGTGGAAATCTTTGACGAGATGTGAGATTCGAATGTGAGGTCGTGCGGAGTTAGCGAACTAAGTTATGTGAGACTTGAGAGTACGAGAGAATGTGCAAAGATATGCGAGACCTATGAGAATGCACGAAGGCATACGAGCGAGACTTTGACGAAGCAGGTCGAAGGTATGTGAAATATGCGAAGTTTTATACTAACTCGGATTGTGACTTATACTTAGACATGGATCGACAAGACTGCACCATGAATGAGCTTAATCATGAAAGATGGACTTGTCATAAACGTGCATTGATAGACTTATATGCGGATAGGCTGTAGTGAAAGTACATCAACAATGACGTAATAAATGTGGATGATGTGACATATGATGGCGTGGCAGATAAGATCACAGTAGATGAGCATCAGCTTTAAGAGATAAAGATCACATAAAAGAATCATCTGAAGATAAATGAGATCTTCGCAGATAAGGATAATTATTCATAGGTCGGATAATCTTTTATCTTGTTAATGTGATGTAGCTTAATCTTATTAGATAAGATAAAATTGTAATCTTAGCTAGTAGAATTCTATTAGGACTCTTAGTCATCTGGAGGAGCTTATAAATAGCTCATTAGAGTTGAGAGCTATTCATTCACTCATTTTCGAAAGAAATCACTCAAAGGATAGAGTTTTCAGAGTTGAGAGCTATTGGGAGGAATTCTCATTGTAAAGGCTTCAAGTAGGGAGTTCCTTGTAAGGGCTTCGAGTAAGGAGTTTCTTGTTAGTGCTTTGAGAATGAGATACTTGTATCTTTTGTTAACATTTTGTTGAGAGTTAATGAAAGAGTAGCTTTGGCTATTATATATCTCTTGTTGCTTTCTTTACTCTGTTATACACTTGTGTTCTTTTTGTGTGTGAGAGAAACACTTTAAACGCTTGTATCCGCATAAAGTATTTGAGGGCTAACAGAATTGTTCAACGACATTCACGTGAGAAGGCTGAATCTTGCTTAAGCAGACCTAAGCGGGATTGTCGCACGAAGGTGGGTGCGACTTGCCGTGAAAGTTCGAGTTTAAAGTAGACCTTTGTGACAGTTGATATTAGAGCCAATCTAGAGCAAAGGCTGGTGGAAGTAATCTGACGGAAAGGATTACTAGAATAAAGGCGATTCTTGAGTCTTTTAGCTCCAACAGATGAGGGAGTAGTTTATTTGTTGGAAGGTATTGCAGCCTTGGAGAGGGAGCTTCAAGCAACTATGAGAACGCTCGAGGAATAGACGAAGGCTCGTGAGAAGATGAGCTATGATCTGTTGGTGCTCAAGCATGCAATGGCAAAGCACGAGACGAGTGTCTGAGTGGAAAGCACCATGGTGAATGTGCAAGAGCCACAAGTTTTTGATGGCAAACGGAGTGCCAAGGAGTTTAAAAATTTTCTATGGGACATGAAATAGTACTTTGTAGCGACATAATCGTTTCAAAGCATACGACATTTGAGGAGCAACAATGGAAATACGTCCTGATGAACAACAGAATAATGGAGGTTCAAGATAAAATCTCTTTGCATGACAATGTTCACAACTTGGAAAAAAATGAATTTGTTGAGACTCAACAAGTAAATTCTGCAATGCTAACTTTGATGAAGAACAATGACATCTTATCTCTTAAAATATATAAAATAAGATGATCACTTTGTGTAGTAATAATATTACAAATAGTAAAAATATAGGTAAAAAAATTTATACCTTGATCTTCAACATGTATGATTGAGTTAGGTTGAATTGGAAAAGAAGATACAATTGGGCAATTTGAATTATCACATGACATATTAGATGCATCAAATCTTGATGTCGTATCAACAATTTCTTCTAGTTTGAGAGAAGAATGAGTTAGATCAACATAATTCACATTAAAATCGAGAGATCAAATTTGTAATAGTTGACCATTAGATTGATGAATGAAAATTTGACCACCGAAAGGTTCACTATCAATGAAAAAATTGGAATGTTGATTACTAACTGTTTAAGAAACTGTAGGCAAAATAGCATTTTTCTTTTTTGCAACACGAGTTTCTCTAAGTTGTCACAAGAATTGTTGCTTTTCATTTTCTAGCGTTTCAGCATACTTTTAACGTCTCTTGGCATTTCTATCCATATCTGAATGTAAACATATCTAAATGTAAACAATATTTACATTCATATATCGATTTATATTTTTAAAAATATTTAAATATCCACGCTAAAAATATGTGAGAAATATATATATATATATATATATGCATCGTTGAATAAT
>JANIHY010000210.1:43671851-43687071 GCA_027479065.1 Erythroxylum brevipes
TGATTTTGGTTCAGTGAGCCTAATTGTGTATTGTGTGAGTGATTTTGTAAATTGAGAGAGGTTCTCTGAGTTTTGAAATGTAGCGAGTGTTCTAGTACGCCACTCTCGCGGGGCACGGGCTCGGATATCACCATCGATATCGGGTTCGGGTCTGGTGGGAGTGGGGTGCTACAGATTGGATGTAGCCCAAGGTTTGGGGTGAACTAGTATAAAGTCACAGTGTCTATTCTCTAACTCTTATCTTTAATTTTCTTATGTTAAACGAGTAGAGAATATTACTTACACTTACATTGCTTATCAACTTTAGCAAAGTGTTTAGTGATCATTTGAATTTTGTAAAGAAATCTCAAAAGATTGATATTTTCGAAAAGATTACACAATTCAACCGCCCTTCATGTGTAGTTTACATATTATATTGGATTTCTATATTAACAAGTGATTTACTTCAACATGGAATGTTATCCTTTCATCTTGAAAAAATTTAAACAGAGTGAATTTCCATTTGTAAGCCCCTATTTTAAGAAACTCCAAAGGAGGATAAATAATTATATGCTCAAAGTATTCACAAGGGGCAAATGTTTAGCTTTATTTTAGGTCCAAAGTCTCTAACAACTTAAACCTAATATTTCCTAATAAGGTGCTCAAAGTTGTCAGTGTACTGAAAGGAGCTGGAGGCAAGAGTGGGGGCCAGTTTAGAGGAAGAAAGGTTTGGTTACAGCAATGAAGACTTTGAGTATAAAGGTTGGAAAATTTCAGCATCCATAAGGAAATGATAAGGACTGCTAGACAAAGTAAAAGTCTTATGCTTAAAAGCTGAGATAAAGCAGCTCAGGAGATACGAAGTGAATGAAGGTCAGAGAGAAGGTGTTGCTTAAAAAACATACATTGTGGAAGGTGATACAGGGATAAATGAAGTAGAGCTTAAGGAATAGACAAAATTGAGGAACAATAGGTGAGTAGGGACAAAGGAGGATGACAGTAGTTGGAGCAAGATAATTTGAGAGTCAAGGAAAAGCAAACTAAGAAAGAGAAAATTGACTGTGGGAACGACTACAAGTTGGTTCAAATTAGTAACCATGGTGGTTGAAGCAAAGGTTAAAGATATTTTAGAGGGTACTGGATGATAAGAGTACATTACGATTGAGGTGATGACATAATTCTTTCCTAAAATACAAAAATATTTGGGCAATCTCTAGGAAAGCTTTCTATTCCTGCTTCCTATCTTAATGATTTAAGCTAAGCGAAATGGTAGGACTAAACACTACAAGTAGTGTTTGGGATGGGAAAGATGCATATTTATGATAATTAAATAGGGTATGTACCTCTCACTCATCACTAGGATGTAGTGGTGACACTGTGAATTTTTCCTGATCTAGCTAGAGTTTGCTCCTTCATAGCTGTTAGACAATGGATTGAGTTCCGTTCTAAAATTGGCCATTTAGTTCCAAATAACTCTCTTAATCTAGCTCTTCAAGATTGCTACTTCTTACATAAATGACCTGTAAACCAACTTTTAAACAAATTCTATAGAGATATGATTCAAACAAAGGGACATAGTGTAGGATGGCACAAGATTGTTTATAACAAATTCCTTATGCTAGTATTTCCTTTCACTTTGTTTGTATCTCTTTACATTTATGTATTCCAAAATATAAACTAATTTGTTTTTGAAAATATGAACCCTAAACGAGAGTCTCTATGTAGCTAAAGGAATGACATTCTTCTCTCTGGAATATCCATCTTTCCCTATATGAAATCTACTAACACTCATGTTGTTCACAACCTTCAACATTTTTTCTTCCTCTCTGGTTATTGAACTCAGCTTGTCCTCTCTTTGTCTTCTTTCCTTTCTTTGTGATTTCTCCCTTGATGCCCTAAAACTGCTTACTCACCTTCCTATTACCTTTCTTAGTCCTGGTACCATTTTCTCAATTTCAACTTATTACTACTCTTGCTAGAATCTACTTTATATGTGCACTATTCTTTCATCTTCATCTATACCTATTTTCTTTATTTGTTGTGTCTTGATTTTATCTAATAGACAATGGACACTTCAAATTGTTTCTCTCATCTTAGTTCTACACAAACACCAAATGCTTCCTTTCAACATACTTTCCAGGCTCCAACCTAACCACCTCTTGATATTGTCAGTTCCCTAAGCTTCAAGAAAACTTAGGTGCAAATGGCTAGTGACAATATTCATGATGCTAGGTTGAGCTACTTTCCTCTAAGTAGAATTGAAGATAAACAAATGATCTCTACTCTATTAGAAGTGATAACAAAAAGTGTACAGAAATAGTTGTGAACTAATTAGTTTTTTCCTTCATAAGTGGGTGGCATTTTCAGTGATGAAGCAATGGGCACTTACCAATTGGAAGCAACATGGTTTGATGGACATCTTGGTTAATAATGATGATACATTCTTCTTTAAATTCTTACAAAAGGAAGCTAAAAACAATGAACTCAAAACAAGTCCTTAGCATGTCCAAACAAACCACTTCTTATGTAGATATGGAGACTAAGGCTTAAAATTAAAGAAATCAAGTAGGAGAATATACCCATATAGATTAGCATTCATGAAGTCCTTTTGAAGTATTGGACAACCAATGGTTTAAGTTACCAATGGCTTAAGTTATCTTGAAAGCTACATTGGTAAACCTATTTGCATAGATCAAGTAATAACTGAGATCTCCATAATCAATTTTCTGAGGTTCTAGGTTTTGGTAAGCTTAATGACTCACTTACCTTATGTGATTCCCATTCCAAGGATGAATGAATAACTTGAAGTCATAGAGGATAGTTTGAGAGTAACTTATGAATGGAAGCCTAATATTGAGAACTATAAAATGCAATGGATTCCTAAATATAGAAAGTTCAAAACAGGATTGTATAGAGATATGAAGGAGTTAGATGTGACAAAAGTGCTTGACCATTCCAATAAAATAAACCTTGAAGTAGATAAAAACTCAAGAGAACTCTATAAAAGACAAAGAGGGAGATTGCTTAATAATTTAGAAATAAACAGTGGAGCAAGAAACTTAATCAGTTAGACCAAGCATAAATAAAGAAAATTGGACCACTCTAAGGTTGGAAAAGCATGAGAAACATATTGTTAGCAAGGAAATAGAAAAATGTCTGATAAAAGCATCCCTAAGAAAGAGTTTGAAATTGTATTGAGAAGGAAATCGATTGTGAAGAAGAAACCACCTACTCAAAAAAAAAAACATGAAGATAGCTTGTTGGAACATTAAAGGAGCAAATGTTCATGCTAAGAAACTACTAATTAAATATTTTATTATTGAAAATAAACATGATATTATGGTTTTTTTGGAATCTAAAATCAAAGTAGAGAATTATCATCTTTTGAAAATGCTTAGAAGTAATTGGAGAGAAGTTACAAACTATGATTAGTGTCTTAATGGTAAAACTCTTGTTTACTATAATAGGAACTCCATTGAAAGTTTTTCATGTTGTATCATAGATCAGGCAATATACGTTGATGCCTTTTGTAAAACCATAAGGACAAATTCCTTGATTTCTTTCATATATGCTCATAACAACGTTTATTAGAGAAGTTAGCTTTGGGATGTGATTAGGAAACTCTCCAACAATGCTCATACAATAAGGTTACTTACATGAGATTTCAATTCCATCATAATTCTAGAAGAAGTAGAAGGATTTTATGACACTAAGACTCCTTATTTGGATTTAAGACAGTGTCAATAAGATTTTAAAGTTTTTAATGTGGCGTTTAAAGGACATTTGTTCAAATAGAGTAACAAGCAGTAGGGTGATAATCTCATCAGGAAAAAAAATTAGATGGAAGTTTAGAGAGTGTAGAGTGGCTCCCGCAATTCCTAAACAGCTACACGATGTTTCCTAAAGCTATAACTTTGTGGAGAGCCATTAGAGACATACTACCCACCACTGAAAGATTAAATTTAACAACTCGACAAACTGGTGCAATCTCTGTAAATGCCAAATACAAAATACCTCACATTTATTCTTCAAATGCAACTTCACTAAAGGAGCATAGAAATTAGCTCTTCAACAAATTAACTGGAGTTTGAATTTATAGCATATTAGCAAAGACATCAAATGGTATTTTTACATTGATCTTTCTTACTTGGTGTTATACATATGGGATGAGAGAAATAGGCACATTTTTAAAAACAAAGAACGAAGTTTTCACCATTTCACAAAGGACTTGGCTAATGTCGTTGGGTCGAAACCTTTTGTAGCAAGCTATCCTTAGATCCAGAATGGATTCATATATGGGGTGCTAAACACTTTGTTTTGTAACAATTGTTAATTGTTAAATAACATAGTATTTTATATCTGATTATAGAACTCTCAATTTAAGAGTTATTTGTAATCTCAACTTGATTTGCTTTTCAATTTCATTTTTTGTTTAAAAAGTGATCGCGAATAAGGAAAGACATAAAGTCAACCCTGAATGAATTGAGATTACTTCTCAACTGCTTTTGGCGCGTACGTGTACGCACCCTTGCTCCATTTTCATCAAATAGACACACACAAAGCGGAAAACGGGGTGGATATCTAGACCTATGCACTATGCCATCCCATCAATAAAATCCATTCAATTATCTCTTTATACAGGCAAGGGAGTGTACATAAACACGCGTAGTTTTGTTGAGTATGTATTTTTGTTTGTGGAAGGTCAAATTAATATTTGATTTTGGTTTTGTTACGTCCCAACTTCCATTGTTTGTTGGGCGCTCCCTTTCTCTTCTGGTTTGTTAGTTGCTAATGTTTGACTCCGCTTGAAGCAAAACCCTCTCTTCCTTAATACACATACTCACTCATATTTTTCTTTTTCTTCATGGGCTCTTTTCATTCATTTTCTTCTTGTCTTCTTCATTATTGTTTTCTCAATAAACAGTTTTGATTGTACTTTTTTTGGGGGGTGGACTTAGTGGTGCCTTTGATATGGTTGCTTGTGGTAATCTTGGAGCTTTGTGCTCCCACAACAGGAGAGGGAAAGAGTTGGGGTTGTTGTTCTCCACAGTTTTCTTGCTCTGGTTTGGGTCTTTGGTTCTGCCCCCGGTGGTCGGGCTTAGACCGCTTAGAGAGCGGAATCGGTCATGGGGTGATGAGGTTAGTATGAATTTTGTGGTCGATTCTGAATGAACTAAGTATTGCCACTTCGATTGTTTAGATGTATTGCGCATTATGTAATCTGAAATTCTTTTTGGGTTTTTATCAGCGGTCTTTATACTGGTAATACCAGTTTAGAGATCAGTATTGTTTCTTAACCGAAACTTTGAAGGGATTCGTCTTTTTTTTTTTGGTAAGAAAAGCGAAGATTATACATACATTTGGGTTCAAGTTGATCTTTGTTAATTATAGGCTTTGACATTTGTTATTTGAGAAAATGGAAAAACGAAAGAAAGCTCAACTTTTGGTAATGAGAATATAGATGATGCCATGTTAAGTAGCTGACATATCAGAGCACCATGCATTGATCATTAAAGAAGCTTCAAAGTCTAAAGTGGATAATTGAAATTTGAAAACTGAAGTTCTGTGTGAAGCTTTTATCACTCAATATCTTTGTAGTTAATACTTGCAAATGTTGCTTATGAACTGCATGGAACTCATTCTGAATACGGTTAGAAAAGGTGAAAAAGAATAAGAAATATCCATCGTCTCTCTCCAATATAGTGCTAGTCATTAGGAAAATAAGTTGTTCAAGAATGATATTTGTATTTGGCAATTATACTTGGTGTAATGATCAGCCGATAATTCTCTCAATCTCTTAGCTGGAGTACTTGTTATATTTTCAAACGTGAAGTTTCACTGTTGTAAGGATGAGGGTATATTTTATACTTGGTGCCTAAGATTTACTGGCATAATTCCAAAAGTGATGTGATCACCCCTGACTATTTTGTTATGGTGTTGCCTCTTGCAGTGGCTGTTTGTTCACAAGGAGGAAAATGATGTGGGTGCATTTTCTCCATGGAATATAACAGGAACTTACCGAGGTTTGTGACCTACGATCATGTGTTAATAGTCTGCATGGCTTTTGTACAGAAGTAAAGAGTTGTAACTACCACCATACTTATTTCCTCCGATGCATGTATCTTCTTTGAACTGTTGTGTCTTCCTTTGATGTATAATATTTATCCTCATTTTAAAATATTCAATAATTTAAAAGAGTTGTGTTTTTAAATACAATTATCCAACTACATTACTTGAGAGGATATAACTGGGTGAAAAAGAATCGTTTATGAGCAGTTTTTTTTTCAGAGTTTTAACATCTCCAAATTTTGTGTTGTGATCATCTTGCAATCCAAAGAAACCTTTCTTTATTTATATAATTTTAATCATAGATTGGCTTGGCCAATAAATTAGTTAATATCATGGATATGTTATGCTTCTACTTCATTTTAGTCCCTTTCGTCCTAAAAGCTGCATACTCCTCAAGTTGCAATTTGTTTTGTTAAAATCTATCCATACACTAGAGTGGTAGAAATGGAGTTGTGATGATCTCTTATATATTGCTTATCATGTCAAACGTTTTGTTATCAAATATCTTCTAAGATGATTGAAGCCATATTTTATTTGCAATCTTAATCTAGTTTGGCCCCTTGTCTGAGCTCTATTTGGGTTGGAGGTTTATATGATTGGATGTTTTGGCATTATGTACCCTTTCTTGTCTCTATAAGCTCAAATTAACATTGACATATTCAGGACATGGATCTTATAGTGAGGATGCTTAGGCAAGGATATGAAATTTGGGTTATTGCTCCAGCTGATTGCTTGTTGTCAGTTCTTTTGTTGTTTCAACTTAATATATAATCTTATGAAGAAACTTCAAATTGTACTTGCTACATTTCTGTTGGATGCTTTATAGTTTTAGTTTTCAATTTTACCAATATGTTCAATGGTGTTTCATCTTCCATTCACATCCCTTAACACATTTTTAGACACATGATTTGCAGGAACTTGGAAGTTTCTAGACTCTACAAATAGCTCTTCCAGGTTTCCAAATTCTAGGAAGGCTAGTGGTGATTCTGTTATTGAGTTAATGAGCACACCAACCAAAATAACTGGTGTGCATTATGTCCAGGTGACTTCTTTTCTTTCATCTGTATTAAGTATTTTGTTTAAAAGAATCACTTAATCAAAATTTAGTTTCATTATCATTTTATACAATTAGTGTTTGTAGCAATCAGCTATTTGCTGAATACAAGCTACCTTTTATTGAATAGTGATAGTTGCTGATAAATAAAAGAAGACAACTGATTGTGTTGGAAAATAAAAATATTTTTATTGATGATAAGAGTGCAAGAACATTAACACAATTATAATCAATAAACTGGTCCGTATTGAGTGGACAAAACTCCCCAGTACAAATTAATTCTCAAAATCAATCACACCCATTAAAAGACCCATTATAGATATTTATACCAATTATCTACCAAAAAACCAAAGTGTATTATCTGCAAAACACAAAAGAAACTAATTACTAACAATTAGGGAAAACATGGTAAAAGTGGATATGTGTTATGTTATTCGTGAGAATCCATGACTAATCCAACAATTTCCACGTCTTCTTCAACAACTTCCATGTGGGGCTTGACCTGTTCAACCTTAACTCCATTAACTTCTCCACGTTTCATTCTCCTAAAATAGGTCCGCAAAGGCAGGATCATATCAATACACCCCCCTGAAAACTCGCTTTGTCCTTAAGGCAAAAAGAGGGAAATTGGCCAGCTAACAAATCATAGTCCTCTCATGTTGCCTCTTCAATTGGACGACCATTGGACTAAAAGTTCAAGAGAAGGCCCATCTGAATGAGAAACCCAACGATGTGAAAGAACCTGAATTGGTGATAAGGTGAATTACCAATCATTGATGATGGGCAAGTCAACTGGAGGAATAGAAGGGATTGTCCATGAGCAGGTCGCAATAATGAAACATGGAAGACGGGATGAATTTTGGAAGTATTTGGCAAAGCTAATTCATAAGCTACTGGACCCACGAGATGAATATGTTACGGACCTGAGTCTGGGATCGCGTCACCAGACGATTAACCGGAGATTCTTCTCCCATCAAAGGGTTTTTACCCTTGTTCTTCCTCCTAGATGTACCTATAGTGGGTAATCCAACACAGCTCGTCAAAGGGAGCTACAACCTTGAAACTCGTTAAGAGAGAGAGTTTTAGATCTTGTGATTTCTAATAAATTCTGCTTGTTTTCTTTATTGCTGAATAACTCCCTATTATAGGGAAATCTATTATAGGGAAATTTCCTTACAATCAAGAAGAATAATAGAACTAGAATTCCTAGCTAAACAAACTCCTATTGCCAACTAGACATCCTTAATAGACTACCTTTCCTAAATAAACTCCTACTGCCAACTAGAATTCCTAACTAATCAAGGATTCATAATCCTTAATAGACTCCCTTTCCTAATGAAACTCCTACTGTCAAAAAATAAGGAAGTAACAGAAAATAACTGGAAATAACAAAAATCAGACCACCTAGGATTCCTTATTTCACACACGGCGTTAGTATCTTAGGCAGTAAACTTTCTGCATCGTTCATATTTTTGTCCCACGAATGCATCCGTAACATTACTCCCCTCCTCCATAAAAAGTTTGTCCTCAAGCTTGAAGTCCGGAAATGCCATTTTGAACTCCGAGACATCTTCTCAACTAGCATCCTCTATCGCACGTCCATTCCACTGTACTAAAATTTCCCAATGACCTCTATTCAACCGAGACCGCAAATAGGCCATAAGACTGATCACAACTCGACCTTCTTCAAGCGGGGGTAGCGTTGGTGGCTCCCCGGGTATCTCACCCTTGAAAGACTTCAACAAAGATACGTGAAAAACATTATGTAGCTTGCAGTCCAAGGGAAGCTCTAGTTGGTATGCTATGGTACCAATGCATTTTGCCACCCGGAAAGGTCCATAGAACTTGGGTGCAAGTTTATGTGTAATGTGGCCAGCAATTGTCTTTTGATGATAAGGATGTAAACGCAACCACACATAGGTACCAGGAGAGAATGCCACATCACGATGTCCTTTGTCATAGACGTTCTTCATTCGTTGCTGTGCTTGCTGGAGTTTGGTACGAATTGCAACTAAAGCTTCATCGCGATCAAGAAGTGCTTGATCCACTGCATCTACTCGAGAAGTTCTTGCAACATAAGATGTCAAACTTGGAGACTCCCTACCATATACTACGTGAAATGAAATGTTTTAAGGGTTGTGTGGAAGGATGTGTTGCAACAAAATTCAGCCCAAGGAATCCATTCTACCCACTTCTTAGGTCGATCTCCAACAAGGCAATGCAAGTACATTTCAATGGTTCGATTAACCACCTCGGTCTGCCCATTAGATTGTGGGTGACATGCAGAGGAGAAATTAAGGTTAGTTCCGCATAAACGAAACAACTCCTTCCAAAAGGTACTTGTGAAAAGGGTATCTCGATAACTAACAATAGATTCAGGAATGCCATGTAGTTGTACAATATTTTCAAGGAATAACCGTGCAACGGTGCAAGCATTGTACGGATGTGCCAATGGAATAAAGTGAGCATATTTTGAGAATTGATCAACCACCACTAATAATACAGTTTTACCTAACGATTTTGGTAACTTGTCAATAAAATCCATTGATATATTCGACCAAACCTAGTGAGGTAATTGTAACGGTTAAAGTAATCCTGCTAGGCTCAAATGTTCAGCTTTATTTCATTGACAAACTATGCATGCCGCAACGTATTCCTTGATGGTGTTCTTCATGCCCGACCAATAAAAATCCTTGTGAATTTGTTGTAACGTCTTCTCAACTCCTTCATGAGCATTATCATGGATTCCTGACAATATAGCACTGATCAAGGAAGAGGTTGGTAATAGGTAAATGCGATCTTGAAAGAACACCATTCCATCATGCAAGGACCAACCCGGTTCTGATGTTCCTTGCTCAATTCTTGATTTAATTTCCAATAAAGTGGCTGAATCTTGAATCTCTGCTCGAATCTCATCGAACAAGACAACTTGTGGTTGAGATATTGGGTACAACAGCCCACACTCTTCTTCACGTCGCGACAAAGAGTCTGCTGCAATATTCAGCCAACCAGCCTTATATTCCACTCGAAAATTGAATCCCATTAACTTGCTAAGCCAGTGTTGTTGGGGGGATGTGGACAACCGCTGTTCAAGTAAATACTTGAGACTATAGTGATCTGTTCGAACGATAAAAGAACACCCCCAAAGGTATGGTCTCCAATGTTGGACTGCCTTCACTAATCCGATTAATTCTCGCTCATACGCTGCAAGTTTAAGATGACGATCTGCTAATTTCCTGCTAAAGAAGGCAATGGGATGTCCCTTTTGTTGCAGGACAGCTCCAATACCTACACCCGACGCGTCACATTCAACTACAAACTCTTCCTCAAAATTAGGTAAACTCAAAACTGGGGCAGCTATTAAGGCTTTCTTTAACGCGGCAAAGGAGGCTCTAGCCGCATCATTCCATTGAAAAGCTTGTTTCTTTAGCATGTTTGTCAAGGGGGCTGCAATTTGACCATAATCTTTAATGAATTTTCGGTAATATCCTGTCAAACCCAAGAATCCACGCAAGGCTTTGATAGTTTGAGGTTGAGGCCAATCAGCGACCGCTTGAATTTTACTTGCATTGGTGGAAACACCTCTTGCTGAAACCACATGGCCTAAATAGGAGACTTGCGTTTTTCCAAACGAGCACTTTGACTTCTTAAGATAGAGATGATGGGCCCTCAATAGTTCAAAGACAATTTGTAGATGCATCAAATGGCTCTCCCAAGAGCTGCTGTACACAAGGATATCGTCAAAAAAAACAAGCACAAATTGTCGCAAATGGGGTCGAAATACCTCGTTCATTAACGCTTGAAAGGTGGATGGGGCATTGGTTAGTCCAAAGGCCATAACAAGGAACTCAAAATGGCCATGGTGAGTTCGAAAAGCTGTTTTTTCACATCTCGAGGATCCATTCGAATCTGATGGTAACCGGATCGAAGATCAAGCTTAGTAAAAAATTTTGCGCCATGCAACTCCTCCAACAATTCATCAACTACTGGAATGGGAAATTTATCCTTCACAGTTTTATCGTTCAGCTCCTGGTAATCGACACAAAATCGCCATGTGTCGTCGTGCTTGTGAACTAGCAGTACAAGGGAGGAGAATGGCGAACGGCTAGGCCGGATGATACCTTGCTGTAGCATTTGCTGACATTGTTTTTCAATCTCGTCTTTTTGAAAATGAGGATATCGATAGGGTCGGACCACTACGGGGGCTGTATCCGGCTGTAAAGTAATACGATGATCGCATGGTCGGATGGGTGGTAGTCCTATCGGCTCTTGAAATAATTCCTCGAAGGTTGCCAGTATTTTCTCCAAGTCCCTCTCTTGAGGTTGTGCTGCCTGAAGATGATTTATTGTTGGATGTGAGTACTGTGGCTGTCCCTGTAACATAACTGGGTTGCCCGCTTTCTCGAAGCGCATGGTTAGGGACATAAAATCCCATATAATTGGGCCCAATGTTCGTAGCCACATATACCTAATACCAAATCAAAACCAGCCAAGGGAATCACGTAAAAATCAGCCTTGAAAGGACGATTGGTGATTGAAAACTCTATGTTGCTGCATTTGCCTAATCCCACAACTTGCTCCCCATTTGCTACAGCCACTTTAAGGTTCGTTTGGGGCTGAATGTGAATTCCTAACCTTCGAGCTGCTGTCGAACTAATGAAGTTGTGAGTACTACCGGAATCCACCAAACTAGTTAATGGCTGCTCACAAATGACTGCCGTTAATTGCATTGTTCTCGCATGTTGTTCACCTGTAATAGCATGTAAGGATATCACCGGAGTACTTTCTTCTTCCTTTGAGTCTCCTTCCTCTGTGTCTTCTATTTCCAGCCAAAATAGTTTCTTGCATTGATGTCCAACCACATATTGTTCATCACAATTATAACACAATCCTTGAGCTCTACGAGTGGCCATTTCAGCTCTTGTTAATCTCTTAATAAATGGAGTTGAAGCTCTGCTGGAAGTGGTTACTGCACTGCCAACAACAGTGTCCGATTTGGCATTATATGAAGTTCCCCTTGAATTGAAGTTGTTGGTAGGATTGACGCCTTTTTTCATGTTTTGGGTGAGCTGTAATTTTCTTTCATATGCCCTGGCAAAATTCATGGCATGTAACAAGTTCGGTGGACTGTGCAATTCTACGTCAATGCGGATATTCTCCTTTAGTCCTGCCGTAAACATGTCGACCTGCTGATCAACTCGTACTGAGCTTGCCCGTGCTAATAATGTTTGAAATTCTCGCTGGTACTCTTCTACAGAACTTGTTTGTTTGAGGTTAATTAACTCTCCTAAAGGGTTGCTCCGCAAGGGTGGACCAAAGCGAAGGGTACAATTCTCGCTGAATGTCTTCCATGACATGTTCGGCTCCTCCTGTTCAATTTGGTAAAACCATAATTGGGCTTCCCCAATCATGTGAAACGCTGTCAAACCAACCTTGTCTCCCTCAGCCGTTCTCTAATTTGCGAAGAATTTATTGCACCTATGGAGCCACACCAATGGGTCACTTGCTCCATCATAGGTGGGAAAATCTAACTTGGTATACCGCGGCACAAAACCTCCTGTTCCTGCACCATACACACCTCCTTTACTGCTGTTGTTTCCTTTATCAATGTGAGGATTCTGGTTTTGGTTGGAGCCTGCATTGCTTCCGTTCCCAACGTCAACTCCTGTACCATGGCTGCTAGCACGAATTAAAGTTTCAAGTTGCTGCGATAATTGTTGAAGTTGAGCCGCCACTCGTGCCTCTGCAGTGGCCCGTCTTGATTCTACTGCTGCTATTTTAGCATCAGTTTCAGATTGGTTTTCGCGCAGAAGATTACGTATCCTTTCTTCAACGATGTTCCCGTCCATGGTGAGAGGCTCTGATACCAAATTGTTACGATCCCGAGTCTGGATCGAGTCACCAGACGATTAACTGGAGATTCTTCTCCCAACAAAGGGTTTTTACCCTTGTTCTTCCTCCTGGATATACCTATAATTGGTAATCCAACACAGCTCGTTGAAGGAAGCTGTAACCTTGAAACTCGTTAGGAGAGAGTTTCAGATCTCGTGGTTTATAATAAATTCTGCTCGTTATTTTATTGCTGAATAACTCCCTATTTATAGGGAAATCTCCTTACAATCAAGAAGAATAATAGAACTAGAATTCCGAACTAAACAATGATTCAGAATCTTTAGTAGACTCCCTTTCCTAAATAAACTCCTACTGCCAACTGAAATTCCTAACTAAGCAAGGATTTAGAATCCTTAATAAACTCCTATTGCTAACTAGAATTCCTATCTAAGCAAGGATTTAGAATCCTTATCTTATTTCACTCATGACTTCAGTATCTTAGGTAGTAAACTTTCTGCGTCGTTCATATTTTTGTCCCACGAATGCATCCGTAACAATAAGTTGTTAATGACAATCCATCAGAATCCTTGAGGTCTTCTGTTTCTTGATCAGAATGAATAAGTTATAATCTATACAAATGAATAAGGTTACTCAGATGACAGAAAAACTTTTAGTATTTTAGCTTAATTTTACCCGACTTATTATCTGATTACATATGAGTTCCATTTCAAGCTTTTGATGATGGGCGATCCTCAATGGTGAACTAAAGGAAGAGGTTTACATGAAACAATTCGAAGGATTCTTTTCTAGTGATAGTGAGCATTTAGTCTATAAATTTAATAAATCTATATATGGGTAAAAACAAGCCTCCTGATAGTGATATTTAAAATTTCATAAGGTTATCACTTTATTTGGTTTTGAAGAGAATATCATGAATCAGTGTTTATACCTGTAGGTCAGTGGGAGTAAGATTTGTTTTCTTGTGTTATACGTGGATGATATTTTGCTTGCAACTGATGATAAGGGTGTGCTATATAAGGTGAAATAATTTCTCTAAAAAAAATTTGATATGAAATATATAAGTGAGGCATCTTATGTCATTGGCATTAAGATTTATAGAGAAAGATCTCGAGACATTTTGAGTTTGTCTCAAGAGACTTATATCAATAAAATTTTAGAGAGATTTTGGATGAAAAATTGTGGACCAATATAGCACCCATTATCAAGGGTGATAGATTCAATTTGAATCAATGTCTATTTAAAATGCTTTACCCTACCCACGATCTGCCTAACTGCCCTACTCACTGTCTTTGGGATGGGCAAAAACATTGAATGGTTTACGTTAGCGTTGGTCCCCTATTCTCACCTAAGCATCATCAGCTGTACACCATCTAGCTTGCTTCGGGAAGAGGATAGAAGCTTCAACACGTTTAGCTCTTCGGTGGTGGATCATGGCAATGGTTGGAGGTATTATTATTCTTGGGTTTTCCGTTGCTTACTTCATACTCCCTCCGATTCATAATAAGTGTCGTTTTAGATACATTTTAATTATTTAAAATAAGTGTCATTCTTTACTTTGTATGCATGTTTATAATTTTTCTTCCAAAATTAACCTTTCATTTCTCTCTCATCTTAATTATACGGATCACAATTTGAAGGCAAAATTAACCTTTCATTTCTCTCTCATCTTAATTGACAAGGGTATATCTATAATTTCATTAGCTTTCTTAATAAGCGTGTATTTTTTTAAAACGACACTTATTATAAATCAGAGGGAATAATATATACGGTTATATATTGTGTGTAATATGCTTGGATTTTATACGTAAATTTTGTATGAAATGCATGCTATTACTGTAGATGTATCTTTCATTTTATGGGATTCAGGTACTGATCGGAAGTATGGGTAAATGTATTTATCTTATCTTTTATTGATACCATGTTTTATATGTACTATACCTAATTGTATTATATATGCGAATAGTCTCTTTATTAGATAAGGATAAGATTACGTATTATCGAACATTTTCATACCTTGTATTTCAATGATACTCTCAGTAGATGGTGGTAGTCTTTTTGTTATTGTTTTAATTATATTAACTTCTATCATAAATCTTAATTTTAAATTTAAAAAGGATGTTATGTAATGACACAGGTAAAAAATTACAACGTTTTAGAAATTAATTAGAGTTTTTAATAATAAATAACCATAAGATGGATGATTGTTATAAAATTAGAACTATAAGAGGATTATTAATAAATTTTGAAAGTTAAAAGAAGGACATT
>JANIHY010000210.1:43687171-43710932 GCA_027479065.1 Erythroxylum brevipes
ACAATTTGTCATACATTCTATAATTAGATTAACCCCATAACTGTTTTCACACCAGTGTATGGCATTTTGCCTAACATTCAATGAAACATATCAAAATGAATGCAGCATGTAACACATTTCCAATTTATTTCATTGTTGTGACCAAGCGCCTGAACTGTCCCTATAAGGGCACATTAATCGTTGAGCCAGAGGCTCTAAAACTGTCTCACTAAGGGCTCATAAATCGTTGAGCCAGAGGCTCTGAACTGTCCCCTTTAAGGGCTCATTAATCATCGAGCCAGAGGCTCAGAAACTGTCCCATTAAGGGCTCATTAATCATCGAGCCAGAGGCTCGAAAATTGTCCCATTAAGGGCTCATTAATCATCGAGCCAGAGGATCAGAAACTGTGGGGCTCGGGGCCCAATTATAACATTGAGCTAAAAAGCTCTGATCAGTGGCTGCTTCGGTCACAACTATCATTAACTGATTTTGCGTTCATGAATGAACATCCTGTGCCACGATTCAATCACTTTATTCATGTATTCGTATATCACAATCAGATAATCGATTCACAAATTTTCATATCAAAAACACATTCACAAATTCACATACCCATAACACTTCTATATCAAATCACTTCAATACTCCGGACCTTCGGTCCTAAGTTCACAATCAATACTGTCCCACCATTATACTTCAGAAAATTAAATTCACCAAATTTTAACACTGAATAATTTGAGAATCGTCTAGGTCACTCATCTGGCTTCTGCGCTAACGCATGAAATTCTCAGCAATGTCGGTGGGCTGACTTTCCAAATGCCTCTATCACAATTCAAACACTCTATTTTACACATTGCCCAATCATAAATAAAACTCATGCAGCAATTTACAACAAGTACGTATCATGCACTTTAGTGACATTCCCGGTACTATCCCAAAATTTCACCATCAAAGCCTTCCCTAATTATTAGAACTCAATTGATACTAAGATCAGTCAATTCATTTCAGAAATCTGAAAGTTATTCTCCAACGTATACGGATTATCAATATGTCAAAACCAAAATTTTGCATTTAACTTCCATCTTAAAATTAAAACCTTTAAAAATGGATTCAACACTTCCCTCCTTCATAACGGGGAGACCAATGTCTCTAGTTCATAACAAATCAGAAAGTATCTCCTTTGACAATCTGTACAAATAGTTATGGTTTAAAAACCAAAGCATGATTATTCAGGAAAAGGGGATCCTCGCCGCGGCGAAGGTTTGAGCTCGCTGCGACGAGGGCATAAATGCGCGCCGCGGCGTGCTCCCTTATTTGCGTCGCAGCGTGCGCCCTTGCCTGCATCGTGACTTGCGGGTCTGTGTGCGTCGCAGCGTGCGCAAATTCACCCACCGCGACGTGCGAGCCCAATTTTCTCCAAAATCCTAATTTTTCAACCATTTCAATTCAATTCTTCTAATCTATTCAACACATAATTCATCTAAACACTTAAACACCACTAATACTCCATTTCCAACCCACTTTAAACCAATATTGTTCACCAAACAATCCAAATCCATTCATATATGATAACACTAAAAACCAACATATAAAATCACCCATTCTATAACTTTTAACACTTAAAACAAGAATCAATCAACTATTTAAGAAGAAAGAGGCTTAAACTTACTTGATTTGGCTCACAAAATCCATAAACTCTTCAAGATTCGTCGAAAATCAATTTATTCTTCTCTTCCCCTTCTTCCTCCACGGTTTCTCCCCTTTTTTCCATTCTCAAAACCTAATTTCCCCTTTTATACTCTTATTAATTATGAAAGGTCCATTTTGCCCCTTCCTTTAACCTTAAACCTTATACTCTTGAGTACCTTGCCCAATTTGCCTTTATTCAAATTCTTATAACTTTACTATTTCAATTCAGAAATTCCGACTCTTAGGGACTAAATTAAGATTCAATTCTCTATGAATCACTCGCTTTCATGCATATCAATTTCCAATTCAGTCAATTCATTTGCTTGACTTTCATAAATCTTTCCAAATTTCAATAGCTCATGCTAAACAAAAATTCCTAAATCATGTCTTTAATTGGAGTGTCGATTGGACAGTCATTTTCAGTACCGGAAATCTCATCAGTACCCACTTTGCAATTTAATGCAGAATTCACATAAATCACTCCAATTCAATTTTTCAATCACACAATTTCACATTTTTCACAAAGACACCAAAGCTGAGAATTGTCACGAGTTTATGTACAATCTTGTGCATTTGCAAAGATTATTTTTCATATCTGTATAAAGGTCATTTTATGCATGTATACCGAATTACATGCACAAAATCACAGCCCGATCTAAATTTACTATTTTATCTTACCCGTCGATGGTGGGATGTTACAGAATACCACATCACGATGTCCTTTGTTATAGAAGTTCTTCATTCATTGCTGTGCTTGCTGGAGCTTGGTACGAATTGCAACTAAAGCTTCATCTCGATCGAGAAGTGTTTGATCCACCGCCTCTACTCGAGAAGTTCTTGCAACATAAGATGTCAAACTCAGAAGCTCCCTGCCATAAACTACATGAAATGGAGATATTTTAAGGGTTGTGTGGAAGGACGTGTTGTAACAAAATTCAGCCCAAGGAATCCATTCTACCACTTCTTAGGTCGATCTCCAATAAGACAATGCAAGTACATTTCAATGGTTCTATTAACTACCTCGGTTTGCCCATTAGATTGTGAGTGATATTTGGAGGAGAAATTAAGATTAGTTCCGCATAAACAAAACAACTCCTTCCAAAAGGTACTTGTGAACAGGGTATCTCGATCACTAACAATAGATTCAAGAATTCCATATAGTCGTACAATATTTTCAAGTAATACCCGTGCAATGGTGCAAGCATTGTATGGATGTGCCAATGGAATAAAGTGAGCATATTTTGAGAATCGATCAACCACCACTAATAATACAATTTTACCCAACGATATTGGTAACCCATCAATAAAATTCATTGATATATCCGACCAAACCTGGTGAGGTAATTGTAACGGTTGAAGTAATCTAGCTGGACTCAAATGTTCAGCTTTATTTCGTTGACAAACTACGCATGCCACGATGTATTCCTTGATGTTGTTCTTCATGCCCGACCAATAAAAATCCTTGCGAATTCACTGTAACGTCTTCTCAACTCCTTCATGAGTATTATCAGGGATTCCTGACAATATAGCACTGATCAAGAAAGAGGTTGGTAATAAGTAAATGCGATCTTGAAAGAACACCATTCCATCCCGCAAAGACCAACCCGGTTCTTATGTTCCTTGCTTAATTCTTGATTTAATTTCTAATAAAGTGGCTGAATCTTGAATCTCTGCTTGAATCTCATCGAACAAGACAACCTATGGTTGAGATATTGGGTACAATAGCCCACAATCTTCTTCACGTCGTGACAAAGAGTCTCCTGCAATGTTCAGCCGACCAACCTTATATTCCACTCAAAAATTGAATCCCATTAACTTTCTAAGCCAGTGTTGTTGGGGGGATGTGGACAACCGCTATTCAAGTAAATAATTGAGACTATAATGATCTGTTCGAACGATAAAAAAACACCCTTAAAGATATGGACTCCAATGTTGGACTGCCTTCACTAATCCAATTAATTCTCGTTTATACACTACAAGTTTAAGATGACGATCTACTAATTTCCTGCTAAAGAAGGCAAAGGGATGTCCCTTTTGTTGCAGGACAGCTCCTATACTACACTAGACGTGTCACATTCAACTACAAACTCTTCCTCAACATTAGGTAAACTCAATACTGGGGCAGCTATTAAGTCTTTTTTTAACACGGCAAAGGAGGCTCTAGCCGCATCATTCCATTGAAAATTTTGTTTCTTTAGCATGTTTATTAAGGGGGGCACAATTTGACCATAATCTTTAATGAATTTTCAGTAATATCTTATCAAACCTAAGAATCCACGCAAGACTTTGATAGTTTGAGGTTGAGTCTAATCAGCGACCGCTTGAAGTTTACTTGCATCGGTGGAAACACCTCCTGCTGATACCACATGGCCTAAATAGGAGACTTGTGGTTTTCCAAACGAGCACTTTGACTTCTTAAGATAGAGATGATGGGCCCTCAATAGTTCAAAGACAATTTGTAGATGCATCAAATGGCTCTCCCAAGAGCTGTTGTACATAAGGATATTGTTGAAAAAGATCATTCATTGCAGCCTGAAAGGTGGAGGGAGCATTGGTGAAACCAAAGGGCATGACTACAAATTCTTAAGGCCCAAATGAGTACGAAAAGCAGTTTTATGGATATCAGGTGGGTTAACTCTTATTTGGTGGTATACAGAGCACAATTCTATGTTTTAGAAGTAAGTTGCTCCATTGAGTTTATCTAAGAGCTCATCAATATTTGGGATAGGGTATTTATCAAGTACAATCAATTGGTTGAGGGCTCTATAGTCTACACAAAGTCGCCACGAATTATCTTTTTTCTTAACTAACAATACTGGGCTCGCAAAAGGGCTGGTACTGGGTCTAATAAAACTAGAATCCAGAAGTTCAACCACCTATTCTTCAATTTTTGATTTTTGAAAAAATGGATAACGATAAGGGCGAATGTTGGGAGGTTTGGCATTGGGTATCAGTGGTATGGCTTGTGAATGGATTCGAAAAGAAGGGTGTTGGGTTTGGCAAAAACATACTTAAATTCTTGTAAAAACTAAAGTTAATACAAGTGGAAGAGGAGGATTAACTTTGGGATCAATGAGCTTGGACATAGCTTGAAAGGAAGCAGCTATTTGTTCTGTACTTGGGATGCCTCGTAATTTGTATTTCTTACCATTCAAATGGAAGATCATGAACATTTTGTTACAATTTGCCTAGACAGTGTTCAGCGATGCTAACCACTTAATACTAAGAACCAAATCAGCTCCTCCAATAAAGAAAGGATAATAGTCCTAAACAATTTCCATACCAGGCAATTTCACACAAACTCCACAACAAATTTTGTTGCATCTAATCACCTCTCCATTGCCAATTTGAACGCCCAAAGGGGTGAGAAGTTCCGCTAGGATATTTAATTCCGTAACTAGGGAAGACGCTATAAAGTTATGTGTAGACCCACTATTGACCAAGATAAGTACCTATCGTTTATTGATGCTTCCTTGTGTTTTCATGGTGGCACCATTGGTTTTTTTCCCAAAATCGCGTGAAAGGAGATTTATGCTATGTCCAACAAAAGAGGCTCTTTACCACTGTCAACACCAAGGAGGTCGATGGAGGTGTCGTGGTCCTTAGTGATCTCCAAAAGTGAAAACACCGATGGCATACAACGATGCCCAGGAGCAAATTTTTTGTTGCATCTGAAGCATTAGCCTTTGGCAAACCGATTTTGTCTTTCAACATCCCACGAACGAACTAGATTTGGTTGGGTTAGTTGATGGCTTGCCGATGGAGGGGTTCTCATATTCTCTTGATTGTGTGAAGGAGGAGGGAGGAAATCATGGGTAGAAGAAGTTTGCTTAGATGATGTTTGAGTGGTGGGTCTGCTGAAATGTGGCCAATTATGCCCTTTGGAATTAAATTGTAGTTGATTTAGTTTTTTTATTATAAGTCGTAAATTTTTATAATAAGTCGTATGGTTTATAGGAATTTTGAGGATATGGATTTTTGATTTAAGGAATTTATTATTGGTGTTCATAAAGTTATATAATGTAAATATTGACAAAAAGGATTATATAATTTAAGAAAAATATTTTCTAAAATTAATGGTAATCCTTATTCTTGTTGATAAATTGAAGGTATAATAAAAGTGTAATATTCAATAATGATATTATTATAATAACTTACATACCTAATAAATTGAATACTTCCATCTGCTATTTTTAGTTGTAGAGGTTTGCTTAATTTTTTCCAATTGTGTAATAGTATTTTAAATGCTATACAAATAGTAGCATCTATATCCATATAAGCATTAACTTTTTTATTCTGAATAATCACTTAAATGACTGTTGTATAATAGTGTAATAGTATTTTAAATGCTATACAAATAGTAGCACCTGTATCCATATAAGCATTAACTTTTTTATTCTGAATAATCACTTAAATGAATGTTGTATTCGGATTCAGTTGTTGATTCTGAAGTTTAGAATGCATAATGATATAATGAGGAAATTGAATCTATTTCATATTCTGACTCAATAGGTTCTAAATTATATTTAAATGTTGAATTTAAAATATTAATTTTTTCTTTGTATTTATTTTGATTTCTTTTTGGGCATTTGTTTGCATAATGACCTTCTTCTTTACATAGCCAACATTTACATGTTTTCATATTTTTAGAACAATATTTTGTCTTTGGTTTGTATTGTCTATAAGTGTTTCTTCTAAAAAATGTTTTATAAGGTTTAAGTGGGAATTTCTTATACTTGTTTGTGGGATATTTTCTCCATTTATATTTGTTATATTTTTGTTTTCGTTGTTTTTGATTGGTAAAAGAGTCACATCTATATTATTGAGGCACTTACGAATATTTAGACCAACATAGTTGAATATCTTTATGTCTTAGTATTTTATGTAATTTTAAGCATTTTTGTGATAATACTTCTTTTACTATTGAAATATCGCCACCTAGATTATCATGTTGTTTAATTAAGAATAATTCTTCTACTGTTTTGTTTATCGAATAAGGTAATTTTTGGATAAATATTTGTATATACATTTCTTATTCTGTACAAGCTAATTTATAATAATATTTTTTAAATTCACAAATGTATTCTTCCAAATAACAGATGCCATATATTTGTATATTATTTAGATGCCATATATTCTAATAAAAAGCTTAATACTATACTAGTAGTTTTATAGATAATAAAATTCCATAAAATACTTATATTTGTTAATCCTTCAAAAGGTTTTTCTAATTGAATGACTAATGCTAGTCTATTACACCATTCAAGTAATAACTTTTCTAGAGATAAGACATGGTCTAAATTGAGGATTCCATCGGGTCCTGATGTTATATGTTTTGGTGTTTATTTTGTAGGAAATTTTCGTATCTTATTATCTCTTCTGTAATATCCAAAATTATTTAATTCTTCTTGATCTATATAATTCCATTTATACCTAGATTGATTTTCTCTTTTTCTTTTTCCTCCACTTTGACTTGTTTCAGGTTGTTCCACTGATTTTGGTTGTTCCATACATACTTCTTGATCAGATTCATAACCATAAATTACTTCATCTTGATTAGTAATAGGTTTTATAAGATCATATTTTAAAGAATTGTTCTCTTTATCCAATGTTAGTTTATTAGCTAACTGAGTAATTTCTTCCAATTGATTTTTATATCTTGTTCTATATTCTCCATGGTTTTTACTAAAGTTATGTTTGATGAGCTAGATGGCTCTCATACCAATTTTGGTTCTATTTTTTATTCCAATATTTTTGCTATTAGCTTTTCTTTTTTGAGTTTTTTGTCTATTGGATATACTATTTTAAATATTTTTTTTAGCATTTAATTAAAGATTCTAATTTTTATGAATTTCATTAATTTCATTAAGCTTTTGTGACTGAGAATTTTGGCCTTTATCTATTAATGGTTGTGTTATACCTAAATATTCAATATTTTGTTGTGCTAGTTTATTATATTTTCAAATAAAGACAAGGAAGATCATTTAAAAAAGGCAAAAATGTTCTCACTAGATGTCAACATAAAGGACCAACACAAAGGTAAAAAATATAATAACTATAACAAAATCATTAATGGATAAAGGCAAAAATTCTCAAATCACAAAAGTTTAATGAAATTAATGAAATTCATAAAATAGAATCTTTAATTAAATGTTGTGCAAAATTATTTAAAATAGTATTCCAATTGACGAAAAACTTGAAAAAAATAGAAAAGTAAATAACAAAAAATTATTATAATAGCTTACATACCAAATAGATTGAATACTTCCATCTGCTATTCTTATTTGTAAAGGTTTCCTTAATTTTTTTCCAATTGTGTAATAGTTTTTTAGATGCTATACAAATAATATCACCTGTATCTATATAAGCATTAACTTTTTTATTCTAAATAATCACTTGAATGAATATTGTATTCGGATTCAGTTGTTGATTATGAAGTTTGGAAGTTCATACGATATAATGAGGAAATTGTTTTTACTACAAGGACAAATCCTGCTAGGAATTCAGAAAGGGTGTTTAAATTAGTTAAGTAAATAGTGTCTACTAACCCACTTTGAAAAAAGAGGTAAGTAGTGAGTGCATCAGCTTCCGGAAATATAATAATTTTTGATCCATATCGTCCACGGTTTCGGTGATAATAGTGGAATATTTTTTGTTCTTCTTTCTAGTCATTGAGTGCTTGAAAGCAATCATAGAAGAGTTTAGAAGTAATCTTTTTCTATTATGTATTTAGAGACCAAATTTTCCAAATGCATAAATTCTGACATAGCTGATTACAAATAATACAACAATTATTCATAGATGAGTTTTATAATATTCTTGAAATCATTGATAAAGTTGTTTTATTTCTTCTTTTTCTTGATTATATTGTTCTGTATGTTTATTAAGAAATGTTTGGAATTTTTTTAAGGGTGTGTGGAGAGGCATTAACTAATTCTAGAAATTTATGATGATTTCTACTCATTTCCTGTGGAAGATCAGCCGTTATAAGTTAGAAAACTTTTTAAATGTACTTTATATAAACATTTGTGGACTATTAATATAATCTATTCACATTATTGTTTGATTTTTGTTTCTCGATATTGTGTACCTATCATATGGTAGAAAACATCTTATTTTGTTAGTTATGGTGCTAACAACAGGGTATAATTATATTCAATGATGTTTTTGAAAATGAACACAATGTTGGTGGTGCCCAAATAAGGGTTGAAGGTGTATACATATGGCCATTTAAACAGCTTCGATTGGTAGCTAACAGGTAAATCTCTGACCTGCTATTAATATTAACTGTTGATTTCAAGTTTTTTGCACATTTTCATTCAACTGTTAAGTACCAGCTTTCTAGTTCATTATGAATCCTTTTGTTGGGTAGAGTAAGAAGCATAGATACTGATAGAGTTAGAATGCCATTAGTATATAGTAGGTGTAAGAAGAAGCTGGTGAATCCTAGCACAGTTTGTTACAAAAAGGAGATAGGTGTCATCTAATAATTGGGGAAGGATGAGATATAAAAGGAGGGGAATGACATGTAGGGGGGATTTGCCTGAACACTGTACTGAGAGTAGAGCTAGGGAGGTAGTAGCCCCTCATATAGGCTGACCTTTATTCCAGTTGTAAGGAATAGCTACTTACTGAATATTAATACGATATACTGAATGGATGAGATCATTTTGATCCATCTGATTCATTTTCTTCAAGAAATTCATTCATTTCAGAGTGAGTTCTATCAATTGCTATCAGAGCACGATCTTGGAACCACTAGATTAAATTCATTTTGATAGAGGATGGTATTAACTCGAAGGATGGACAAAATCTACTTGATTGAGAGGAGTGTAGCGAACCTGGCTGAGATGTTGGAGAGAAACGATGAGAAAACCCGACGACTGGAAGAAGTGTTGTTGGAAATGATGCAACACATCAAAGGAAAAGGAGCGGAGTCGTCCAAGGGGAAATCGGTAGTGGAGACTGCTGATGAAAATGAAGGGAACGGTGTGGGTGAGTTGGCAGAAACAAAACAGGGGACTAATACTAAAACAGAGGGAGTTAGGAGGTTTGAAGTGAGAGAGGAAGGGAGAGCTTGTGAGAAGAGGGGAAGAAGATTTGAGATTCCGATTTTCTGTGGGGAAGATGCTTATGGATGGTTGAACCGAATAAAAAGATATTTTCAGTTTAATGGGGTAGTAGACAGGGATAAACGAGATGCAATGGTAGTGGCGATGGACGGCAAGGCCTTAGTGTGGTTCAATTGGTGGGAAGCGTGACATGTAGGAGCTGATTGGAGAGAGTTTAAATCAGCAGTGATCAAGAGATTTCAACCAACACTGGCCAAAAAACCCTATGAACTTTTGTTTGGACTGCAACAAACTTCGACAGTAATCGATTATCGTGAAAATTTTGAGTTGCTGACAGGGCCCCTGCGGCACATTGATGAAGAAATTCTCACCGGATTATTTCTTAACGGATTAAAGACTGAAATTCGAGCTAAACTCAAGCTGCATCATGTTGGGTCTCTGAGTGAATTAGTGGACATGGTGCTATTGGTGAAGGAAAGAAATTTTATCGTGAAACATGGCAATGTAAGTTCCATACCAGCCTAGTTCAACCGATCCACCACCGTGGAATATCGACCTAGACTTCTAGTTACTACGGAAACAAAGGGAAGTTCAGTAGTTCAAAACACGACCACCCCACAGAGAGAAGGGACAGGAGGGGCTCGACGACGCAATTTCCGACAACTCCCACCCGAAACAATTAAAGAGAGATATGAGAAGGGGTTATGTTTTTATTGTGAAGAACGGTTCAGTCCTAGTCATGTATGCAAAAACAAAAACTTTCGAGTCTATATCGTGGAGGAAGAAGGTGAGAATGAGGTACTGGAGAAAGTGTTCATGGATGCTGAGAGTGATGATAATCAAACAATTGCACTTGAACATGATGAATGTGATGGGGTTGACAACGAAGCAGTCATTCAAAGTCTGGGGTGATTTGAAGGGAAGAAACGTGGTGATATTAGTCGATTGTGGGCCTTCTAGTAATTTTATCTCCAAGTCGTTAGTGCAAGACCTGTCCCTACACGTGCTAGACATTCCCGACTTCTTTGTATAGGTGGGTGATGGATATAAAATTTGAGGAAAAGGTGCTTGTGAAAAATTGCAAATGGAGTCGCAAGGGGTATATATTAGAGGGGATTTCTTTATGTTTGAATTACGAGGAGTGGATGTGGTGTTGGGATTGGATTGGCTAGAAGAATTGGGTGATATAAGAGCCAATTTTAAAGAGTTGACGTCAAAATGGATGGAAGGAGACAAGCAATTCAGTTTGAGAGGAGAGCCAGCATTGATGAAGTTGACGGCAACACTAAAATCATTATACAAAGTCATGAAAAAAGATGGAGGATGGAGATTTTGTGTGGATTTTAGGGCGTTGAACAAAGTGACAGTAGCAGATAAATTTCCAATGCCAACAATTGATGAATTGTTGGATGAACTAGGAGGGCCCAAAGTGTTTTCGAAGCTAGATCTTAAGAGTGGCTACCACCAAATCAGAGTCCGAGAAGAGGACATACACAAAACTGCCTTCCAAACACATGAAGATCATTATGAATGGCTGGTGATGCCTTTCGAGTTATCCAATGCCCCCTCCACCTTCCAATCATTGATGAATGAGGTATTTTGTTCCCACCTACGCAAGTTAGTACTAGTGTTCTTTGATGATATTCTTATATACAGTCCGGATTTTGAGCAACTTTTGAAAGATTTGAGAGTTGTCTTATTGATACTCCGGAGTCATAAGCTATATGTCAACGAGAAGAAGTGTGACTTTGGCAAAGAGCAATTAAAATATTTGGGACATGTAATTTCGGGACGGGTTATAAAAGCTGATCCATCTAAAATTGAAGAGGTTGCAAACTGGCCAATATCGAAGGACATGAAAGCTGTCAGGAGCTTCTTAGGTTCACAAGATACTACCAATGATTTGTTCGAGACTACGACAAGATAGAAAAATCTCTCACACAATTACTTAAGAAAGAATCCCTTAAGTCGGCAATGTTGAATCTCCCTACCTTATCCGTTCCTAATTTTTCTAAACCATGTATCATAGAGACTGATGCATCAGGAAAGGGGTTAGGGGCAGTACTCATGCAGGAAAGAAGACCTTTAGCTTATCTTGGCATTACCTCCGCAAACGCTCTCCAAATCTGTTTATGAAAAGGAGTTAATGGCAGTAGTGATGGCAGTTCAAAAATGGAGACACTATCTGTTGGGTCGACGTTTCATCATTCGAATTGATCAAAGGAGCTTGAAATACTTGACAGATCAGAGATTGTTGGGAGAACAGCAACAAAAGTGGATAGCAAAGCTGTTGGTATATGATTTTGAGGGCAGTACAAACCGAGGAAGGAGAACCAAGTGGCTGACGCTTTATCGCGTAAAATGGAAAGTGCTACTATATCGACTGTGAAAATGGTGGACTCTGATAGTTGGAAGAAGAAATTCGGGTTGATCTAAAACTTAACGCCATTATGGAAGATCTGTTGAGTGGCAGCAAAGAACACATGAGGTTCTCTATTAAGGGTGGCAGACTGTATTATAAAAATAGGTTGGTTTTGTCGAAAACATCAAGTTAGATACCGACTATTTTGAAAGAGTTGCATGACTCACCCATGGGAGGTCATTCAGTGCTAGGACTAGTTTTCTAGGAAGGAATGAGGAATGACATAAAAAAAATACTTGGAAGCTTGTGAAGTGTGTCAACGAAACAAGTATCAAGCACTATGAAGTGTGTCTACTTCAACCTCTATCGATTCCAACACAAGTGTGGGAGGATTTATCGATAGATTTCATAGGAGGTCTACTGAAGAGCAATGGAATGGACACCATCATCGTAATAGTGGACAGATTGACAAAATATGCTCATTTTTTACCATTAGCCCATCCCTTTTCTGCTCCTGACGTAGCCGCATTATTTGTTAGAGAAATAGTGAAGCTACATGGGTTCCCTGCCTCGATAGTATCCGACAGAGATAGGGTATTCATGAGTAGATTCTAGTCTGAATTGTTCAAACAAGAAAGCACGCAGCTGAAGTTTAGCTTAGCTTATCACCCCTAAACTGACGGATAGACGGAAGTCACCAATAGATATTTGGATACATATCTCCACTGTTTCACAGGAAGTAAGCCTAAGCAATGGACTAAATGGTTGTATTGGGCAGAATTTTGGTTCATTCTTCACTTTATATGGTCGGCCCCCACCCACCTTGCTCGGTTATGCAGGAGAGCTGTTAGCAGTGGAAGAAGTGGACAGACTTCTTAAGGAACGGAATGGAGTCATAAATGAATTGCAGGAAAATCTATTGACGGCTCATAATCGGATTAAAACACAGACAGATAAGAAACGAAGAGAAGTGGAATACATGGTAGGAAAAAAGGTGTACTTGAAGGTCTAATCATACAAACTCAGGTCGTTAGCAAGAAAACTGAATGAGAAACTCAGCCCCCAATACTATGGACCATTTTCGATTGTTGAAAGGATTGGAGCGGTGGCTTATAGATTTGAGTTACCAACATATAGTAGAGTTCACTCTGTTTTTCATGTGTCATTGCTGAAGAAGGCTGCTCGTAATCCTGTGCAGATACAATTCTTACCTAAACAATTAACAGATGAATGGGAGCTGGATTAACAACCAGAAATGGTTTTCGGAATCCGAAAGGATGCGAATGGGAACGATGAGGTATTGATTCAGTGGCAAGTCTATCTATGTTTGAGCATTCATGGGAATCATATGCTGTAATTGAAGAGCATTTTCCGACCTTCCAACTTGAGGACAAGGTGCGAGCTTTGGAGGGTAGTATTGATAGAGTTAGAATGCCAATAGTATACAGTAGGCGTAAGAAGAAGCTGGTGAATCCTATCACGTGAGTTTGTTACTAAAAGGAGACAGGTGTCATCTAATAATTGGGGAAGGATGAGATATAAAAGGAGGGGAATGACATGTAGGGGGGATATGCGTGAACACTGTGCTGAGAGTAGAGCTAGGGAGGTAGCAGCCCCTCATATAGGCTGACCTTTATTCCAGTTGTAAGGAATAGCTACTTACTGAATATTAATACGATATACTGAATGGATGAGATCATTTTGATCCATCTGATTCATTTTCTTCAAGAAATTCATTCATTTCAGAGTGAGTTCTATCACATACTGAACTGCAAGTTGTATTTGCCAAAACCTGGACATAGCTCAAAAAACTCTTGCATAGAAATGATATAAGTTTTACTTCTGTTTCTTAGTTCTGGTAACACATGAATTTTCTTGTCTATCTTTACTCATTCCGAATATTTTTATGCGGTTTTATTCAAATTATGTTGGCCAAACCTTATGTTCTCTTAATGCATTATGGCAGTGGAAAAGATGGAGAGCTGAGCCAGGATGAAGATTATATATTATCCAATCCATATCACTTGGTAACCCATTTGATCCGTTTAAAGTGTACTTGAAATCTATATTGATACATACCTCATATGGTTTTAGGTTGGCATCCTAAATTTTCTGTATTTCCATAGATTTTGTGCATTAACCTTCAAAAGTTTACTAGCTAGAGGAAACTGAAAATTATTGATTTATTGTCTCCAAGGGCTCGTAGTGGTCTATGATTGGGGCTTACAGAATTTATTTCTTACTTCATTGGACAGCTTGGAGTTTTTTCATCCCAGGTGTTCCAAGATTCTCCACAAGATAAAATATGGAGGAGAAAAAGTTGTATGTTCACATACATTCTGTTTAATTTTGTGTTCATTTAATGTATTAGTGCAGTGATGTTTACTTCATGTTGTAGCAGCACCAATTCATGAGATGGAAAAGAACTGTAATATTGAAATTGGGGCACAAATTACGCGCATCTTGTCCCCCCAGAATGGTACCTGAATTCTCTGAAGATTTGTATTTTTATGAAACCATTAACTCTCCTTTTATTTTGTATGTTTTGTTGTTATGTGTGTTACTGACCTGCCCACCCAAATTCTTTAATTATTGATGAGTTCATTTGAGTTGTATGTTTTGTTATGTGTGTTACTGACCTGTCCACCCTAATTCTTGAATTATTGATGAGTTCTGAATTACCATAATCCTGATGAATACCAATGAGAATTACTTTAGTAATAAGTTAATATTATATATGTTAACTTTTTTTTTTTTTTTGAAAGGTTACATATGTTAACAGTTTTGATAAGGATTTTAAATTATTATGTGTTTTCTGTTAGACAAAATGATGCTTTAAAGGCAAAAATCTTAGTTTCATTGAAGTAATTCTAATTTTCTTTGATATTATGCCTCATATGTGTCAATGTTTCACCATTTCCAGAGCAATAGGTGTTGTGTGTCTGGGTATGTGTTTTCGTTAAAATGCTTTGTGCGATTATTTCATGATAGATGTGAGCATGGACCTTTAATTCATTTCATCATTTTATTTAAACTGGGAAGAAATCAGCAGATGGCCAAACAAATGGTCCGCTTTCCATATAGAGCAGGATAATAGCCTCGAGAACATTTGAAAACTGATATGTCTACTTTTAACCCATATCTAGTTCACTACAATCATCTTCTAATCTGATCTCTAGCATGACTCTGATGGTTTAATGTCAGTTTTTCAACCATTAATCTTCATAATGGTGATAATGTGTAGAGAATGATTTACCAAGTTATATATGTTTTCCTAGATCATGGTCATGATCGTTATCACGTAGAAGGGTTAATGGAAAGTGCTTCTGTGGATGATGATGGGGATTGCTTCTTACCTTTGTTACTGAATGCTACCTCTGTAAACATTGAGGTCTACTATAATAAAGCTGTAAACTATACATTGATGGTCACCTTTGTATCCTTTACATATTGTAAACTATATTCATTTCACAGTAAAAGATTCTATTTTCTGTTATCCAGTCGATTCCTTAATATCTGACATCAGGTCTCCTTCCTCCAAGTACTTCTATTGATTCGACAAATGGAACATAGCAACACTCAATCAGTAAGAGTTTTACTTATCATCAGTTGCAACTAGTTTGAGACAGATTTTTTCATTTGACTGTTGACCTCTCTGGTACTTGTGAATAAATAAATGGTTGTGTGTTCTGGATATTGTACCATTTCAATAAATTCACTGCTAATTTGCGTGTGTCAGGGAGCTGCTAAAGTTTCAATTGTGATGATTGGTCAGCAAGCTATCATGGATGCTTATCTTTGCCTTTTACATTTGACTGCCGGAATACTAGTAGGTAAATTTTGACTCCTGGAATGTAAATTTCTAAAACACAGATCAAATTAAAAAGGCTTTGTAACCATAGAGGAACATGGTGTGTTTAACCTAAGAATAATTACAAATCTCTAATTTCATCAACTGTTCTAATGTAAGGCACCTACGTTACATAGCTATAGTCTGTTTGCTTTATGAACTTGCAGTGCTTTTTGTGTATATTATCAAGGAACTTAAGAAGTGATAAACACCTACAAATTCTTTTCCTCTCCTTATGCACATGAAATTTACGTGCTATAATGCAGTCATTAGTTTGCCAGTTGTACAACTAGAAGTAAAGCTTTCTTTTTGATGAATACTTTGGGTATTAAATAATCAGGGATTGCTTATGTATGAACTACATGTGAACATTTATCACAATCCATAGGATTCTAACGTACATTTTCTTTGGGTAAGCAAGATAAAATTAAATCAATAAAAGAAAAAATAATTACAAGCATGTTGACAATCAAGCAGTCCAGGGAATAACTGTTAGGTGAACCCCACATCAAAACAAAACGAGGTGACTGTCCTGAGGGAGGCAGCATAAACAAAAAGCGTCCACCCTGACCAAAATAAAATCAGGTTGATGTATCATCCAGAAATTGGAACAAATTTTGTCAAGTCTGGATGACTGATATGAGGCTTCATTAATTGAACATTATTTTCTGATATATGTGTATAGTTCACTGTGAAAAGATTTACTTCTTTCTTCTGTATGTCATGAAATTTTTGTACTTTTATACAGTTCTTATAAGTTGTTTTTATCCTCAAAAAATTAATATGCTTACCTCATGCTGGACAGAATCCTTGTTCAATGCTTTTGCCACTGCCGCATTTTTCAAGTTTGTTGTCTTCTCAATTTTTGAAATGAGATTTCTTCTTGCTATATGGAAGGCAAGCAGGCCTATGAACAACAGTGAAGGTTGGGAGACAATGAGACGTGAGCTGTCAGTTTTATACAGTCGTTTCTGTAAGTTCAATTTTTGTACTATTTACAGTTTGTCTACAGGTTTTGTTGAAGTAATGAAAAGATGCTTGTGAACTCATGTGATGATGTATTATTGTGTGACAGCTACTAGAATCTATGAATTATCAAGTCTGTCATGGTGCTCTTTGATTTTTTCATGGTCGCAATGTTCATATTTGTGCTCACGAATTGATTTCCTACACAGCCTGATACCAGCTAGAAGCGTTAAATTAATATGGTTAATTTTATGCTCTTAAAGTAATTTGATTAACGTGTAAAACTTTTGTCAGATGGGATTCTTTTGGGAGGCATTTTGCTGATGTACGAGTTGCATAAATTTCTCCGACCTATTCTGCTCCTAATGTACTCCTTTTGGATACCACAAATAGTAAACAATATCGTTCGTGACTCGAGAAAGTCTTTGCATCCTCATTACATAGTAGGCATGACTATTACTCGGCTAGCAATCCCATTGTATATTTTTGGGTGCCCTAACAACTTCATGCGCATTGAGCCTGAGAAGAGCTGGTGTACATGTTTGATTGTTTTTATTGGACTGCAAGCATCAATCCTTCTTCTTCAACATTATCTGGGGTCTCGGTGGTTCATACCTCGCCAGGTTTGATTTTATATTTGTCCATTTTCTTTTTGCTAAACCTTTCCACCTTCTGTCGTTGGTCTGTTAGTGGTGACACACATAGCGGCATATATAGTCTTCTGTTTCTTAGCCAATGAGAAATATTTTCTAGACCTGTTGCATAAAGTTGTCAATTTGCCTGTACATAGATTATGCTTTATCACATTGATATAGTGCCCTTTTCTCTGTGTCTGATATGAGAAAGGAAAGAGGAAACTGACGGTTAATTAGAATCAAGCATGATTTTGTGCTGCCGCTGATGATTCTTATCTGTAAAGTAGAATGCACATAACTGAATCTATTCCAGTACCATGAATATGAGACGTACACCATATATATCCACATATATATCTTTCCGTGAATGTGAGGTGTACACCATCTATATCTCCAATCTAATACCTAAAATCATGTATACGACTTATAACAGCTCCTAGCACTCTCCTTTAAGTTGGAGAAATATATCAAACATGCTAGCTTGTTACAAATGCCATTTACCTGGCACACAGCTAAAATTTTGGTTGATCCCTTGCCCAGAAATATTTAGTAGAAATCAACTCTTGCTATAACACCTCGAGGACGAGGTGACAGTCTGCCTTGTATTCTTTGCATATAAAGTACTGGATTAGTGGCAATAAGAGCTTGATTTTTACGCCAGAAACTCATAAGTTGGGACTTATTCATTCCAATTTCTCCAAGTAAATGATGTAGCCACATAAGTTCGTAAGTTACTTATGTCATTGCATGACATTTAGATTCTATACTTGGTTGAGATACAACACTTTTTTTCTTATTTTTACAAGTGATAAGATTATTTCCAGCAAACCACAACATGCTATAGTCCACTATCTATTTACGTTAGCACTTGCCTAATCAACATCTGAAAACCATAAATTCCACAATGATTATGATCTCAAGATTCCACATCTTAGAGCTGCTTTGAAGAGTTTTGAATGCAACATGAAATCTTGGAAGATGACAAATTGATTAAATCATTTAAAAAATTGGGAAATGACACATTGAATGAAGCACTTACTAGCAAGGTGATATGTGGACGAATTATCTTTTATAGTTCAATTATCCAACCACCTTTTTCTAATCTTTCTTAATCAATAAATATATCTCATTCAACTCCTAACTTCACATTTGATATTATAGGGCATCGTATGATTTTGCTTTAGCTGTTTCATATAGCAAGTTTAGAATGTAAACTATCTAGGATACAGAGATACCTATTTACTACTTCGAGAGATCTCAATCCCTATGAAATATTTCAAGGGACTTATCTCCTTTGTTTGAGACCTCATGCCGAGAAAAGTTTTTGACATACCGATACCAATATTATAAGAACTAGGAATTGCTATATCATCATTATATACAACTAAGCAAATATATCCATAGATACTTTAGAGAATATGATAACGGGCACTATGGACGGAATAAACCCTTACTAGTTTATTCTAGAAGGTGGAAAGAGAATTAGTGGACAGAAAGGAGGAAAGAGAATTTGTAACAGAAAGGAGAGAGAATTAGTTAGACAGAAACGTTTACAACTACAATGGGCAGGCAGGCTACTTTCCATAAATAGGACAGAAGGGAATTGGGGGGAATTATGTTTTTACTAATTTTTCTTTGGGATTGAATTCTCGGCTTTTGCTTGGGCAGAGCATCAAAACTTTGTAGATCTTACTTTCAATAGAATATACTTGGAACTCTTACAATCCGAAGCTCCTAACTCATCAGAATATTGAGTTATCGTATGCACTTCTTTGCAAAACAAAATTCAATCACACGACTAAATCTCCCAAACTAGGCATGGTTCAATTGTTTTTGACTATATCTCATAGGGACGACAATAAATTTATGGATGGAATCAAATATGCAATATTTCAAGACAAAAGTATTTGGTTATTGGGGAAAAATCAATATACTTTTAACGTCAAATCAGGATCAACTAGGCCGGAAATAAAGCATTGGGTTGAACTCTTCTTTGGTGTCAAGGTAATAGCTATGAATATCCATCAACTCTCGGGAAAGGGTGGAAGAATGAGACCTATTATGGGACATACAATGCATTACAAACGTATGATCATTACACTTCAACCAGCTTCAAACTAGGCATGGGTCAATTGTAGTTTTGTAGTTTTTATGCTTTCCTTGACTCTCCTTGATCAATGTGTTGATGGTTGCTCCATCTGAACTTCCTTTTAATAAGTCACTTGATGAAGGAATGCATCATCAACATTAAGTTGATAAAGGGGCTAATGGTAGTTGGCTGATGGACAAATGAAAATCTAATAGAATTTAGAAACCATTGAGAAATTCTTAGAAAACTAGACACACGAAAGAATGCAAGAGAAGAGAGGAGCTGAACTTGAGGTGGCATAATCAGCTGACTGACTGACTACCTTGACTTAAAGAATCAGTCTGGCATTTTAAGTGAGCAATAGATCCATCAGGATTCATCTTGACTGTAAAGACCCATTTGCATGTAATTACCTTTTTATTTGAAGTTAGAGAGACCAAATCTCATGTATGATTTTGCTCGATTGACATCATCTCCTCAAATGCTTGTTTTAGCTTTGTATAATATTGAAACAAAGTTCTCCCCTCTACTTATCACAAGAAGTTTCCAAAATCCACTTATGATCATGATATACATCTTGTTCACTGGTGTACAGGATTTTAGATATTCCTCCAGTTCTTTCACTCTATGACAATGATAACTAACATCATCTACCACTGGGTCCAAGGTATTCTGGATTTGATTAAAGAGTTAATCATCCTCAGTGAACCATTTTTTTTTTAATCTCTGTAGTAGCCTCAAATTTTGGAGGTGGATCATAAGCTAAATGATATCCCAAATCTAGACTTGACATGACTGTGGGAAATTCCTTCCCACTGAGCAGAATACCAACTGCATGCTAAATTTCTATTTGTGATTTTGGAAGATGAACCCACTGTGATTTTGGCCCCAGTTTTTTCATCACCTTCAGCCATCTATGTAATTAGACAAACTCTCTAAGGGACCCACATCAATTAAAACAATCCCCAAAGTGAAGAAAAAGAAAGCTACGAGGACCAGCACCAGCTTCATTGAATTTATGTCCCTCGGAATAGAAAGCCAACATATGAAATGAGTAGTACTACATTTTTTTTGGTTAAATAAATGAAATTTATTAGAGAAATCCAATGAAGTACAACAATGTTTTGAAATAAACTAACTAAAACAGCCAGGAATTAGTTGCTTAAGCACGTTAATATTCGGAGAACCTAAGCTGCAAGTGATAGTTTCTGTAGTTTTGCAATTGCCTAATGGTTAGTGCTATGCAGGTATCGTATATCTGCATGTTGGATGGCAAATCGCTGTCTCAGTTGTACTTAGAGTTAATGGATGAGATGCTTTTAACTTGATTGGTAGTGGTGAATTGTTTGACTATGCTTCTTCCAGAATGAGATTATGCTGTGTGATTTACCAATCCTCATGTGTACATCAATAAAACACACAAAGGAGTAAGGCTAACAGTTTAGCGCTATGCACGATCTATAGAGGAGAGCTCTCGTATCATTACAGAATGGGTCATAGCCAATTCAAATCCTCCGTCTATACTTCATCAAAGAACTAGTGGAAGAATCGTATTTTTGTAAATGAAGTAAGCACTACTTTGAACTCCCACAGAAACCCAAATCCAGCAATCCAAAAAACCATGGTTTTGTTCTCACTGAAGTTACTGTGCCTAAGTATCGAACAATTCCAGCTGCTCTTGAACACCACCTTCCAACCACCAACAGTCTATTTTCACCATCGACACATCAAGGAATCTGTTGTAGAGATACCCAGATGTATTATATTTCTTTATATTGTCACATTTAGTTTGGCCTTAATGTTACAGCTCTAAAAAGTCAAATATCTATGGAAAATCTAATCTACTGCCCCAAACTATGTAGATAGGTTATTTCTCATATCAAAACATATGTATAATGAGGCAACCTAAAGAAGTTTCACTGTGTTATCTGTAGAAAATGTTTAATTGCAAAAATATGGTCTCCTTGACAGCATCGATTTTTAGGACTTCATGCAACAGGCAGACTTAAGGAATTTGACTTGGTATGGGCTCCTTAAAATTCATTGACAGCCATAATATACAATTGTGGGAATTGCTTTAAAGCGCATAACATCCTTTTATCTCTAGGCTACTTAGAAACTCCATCGGTTTGTTTAAATGAAGTATATGAACTCATATGTTTGATTATTTAAACTAATTGGATGGCTTTGTTGATGGTATTTAACATCTTAGTACTAAGCATATTACAAAATTAAAATGCAATAAATTCAGATGTTTACTATGTTCTTAACTATGCTTCTACTATCTTCTGGTTAAAATATAAAGTTCATATTAATAGGTTAAATGTAGCTCGTAAGACTATACTGGAGCGTGAAAAGGTTCAACTCTTTTGCATCCCTAATTTTAGTGATGTTTGCAACTGAGTTCTGGACTAGAATTTGAGTTTATAGTGCTTGTTCTCTTTAAATGTGGAGTTACTTTATATATCAATATACATGACTACATTTTTAGTTGCACGTGCTTTATTAGTTGCTAGTGCTTCTTAATGTCAGTTGCAGAGCCTTGCCTTTAGGAGGCATTGTCAAGGCAAGGATTTCTTGATAAAATTTTGATTGCTTGTCACGATGGAGGGATCACTGTTTTCCAGTTGTCTGCAGATCCTACCTGAGAAATACAGCTATTATAGAAGGTTTGAGCAAGATATGAATCATGGAATGGATTGCGTCATCTGCATGACAGCGATTGATCTTACACTGCACCCTAACGATTGCATGGTAATTTGTTTTTGTTACTCTGCATTTAGTTACAAAATAAATTAGACCTTTAATTGAATTTATATGCAGGTAACACCATGCGATCATTTCTTTCATCCTGGTTGCTTACAAAGGTGGATGGATATCAAGATGGAATGTCCAACTTGCCGGCGTCCACTACCACCAGCCTAGGGAAATTAATCACATCTGTTGATTACACTTGATTGATTGACTTTGTCCCAGATTGATAATAATGGTAAGAAACCTGAACTTGGTTAATTTAGATTTTCAGTTTTTTGGATTCTTCCTCCCAAAATTGACTGACTAAAGAGTTATAGTTCCATGTAGAAGAAAAAAGTTAGAACTTTTAGTTTGTTTCATAGCCTTAATCTGTGGGGTCTAGTCTAGTGTTATCGATAGAACTTTTAGTTTGTTTCATAGCCTTAATCTGTGGGGTCTAGTCTAGTGTTATCGAATGCTTGCGCAGGATAAGCACTCCTTTTTCATCATGTGCTTTGCAGTAAGATTTTAGATTCCTTCACGCATAGTATTATCTAATTTCAGGTGGGCGATACCCATATTTATTTTGTTTGGGTATATCTTGAGAAAAGAAAGAGGTAGAGGCTTAAGCACCTTGGAGCGCTCAGTAGTTTGTATTGGAAGTATCATTAATCAACTGCGTCGTGTACCCTTTGCAATACCGTAGAAATTTCAGCAATGCAATTAATTTGATTTCACAGTTTTCACACTGTATTGTAAATTCTAATTGTCTTACGAATACGTCAAGCTAACCTTTATGGATATTCACCATAGTAGTATTGCATTTGTAGCTACATGTTAATTTTACAATCTTTGGATTATTTTCTGTAAGATTCACCCATTTGATTAATGAATCATGTTCTTTCTAGAGAATATTAGTCTCATGATGAATTTTAGATCCTATGTATTGAAAATGTGTTGATGTCCGAACTTCTAGCTATTTTAGTATATGGATTTTGGTGGATGCAGGTGATGATAATGTTTACTCTTATCGTATAAAGTTTAGATTATGTAATATGATTAATACATGAAAATAGAAACATAAATTACATCTTATTGTGTAGTTTGATCCTTTTTCTTAAAGTTTCCCGCGATATATTTTTATAATTAGTTTGTTGCAACCGTCGTAGTCACATACGTATCGAAATCTAGTATTAAGACAAACAAGTTGATAAAACTCTACAAATGGTGTAGAAAGAATTAAGCAAGAAGTGAGAGTTCTTCTCGAGTTTATACTTATTCATAATAAGATTTTAGAAGTTTTTGTACATCAATTAAATATAATTTAATCAAATATTAATTGAATTTTAAAAAGAACTAATATTTTAATTTTTAATATTAAATTT
>JANIHY010000210.1:43779556-43794832 GCA_027479065.1 Erythroxylum brevipes
TACCTCCTACCATACTTCTAGAACTGGCCGTCGACATGCTTACCAAGAAGAAAACCTTTGAAAAAAGTTTAGAGGAGAGACGAGGGAAAGGGACGTACATATTTAGTGATTTGAGGTTGGAAAATCGGACGACGGTGGAAATAAATTTTCGGGAACTGCAAGTAAGAAAGAGCAAGTGAAAGCAGAGTGAAATCAAGAGAACGAAACGAACGTGAAGAAAACCCACAGTCTGTTGATCCTGAGTACTTATAGAAGATCTGTCGAACGGACGCCCCAATCAAAGCGCGACGCGTGGAGAAAATCCAAACCAAGCTTGGACACGCGGCAGAATCCGAGCCGAGGAGAATTAGGGTTATTCGAAATCCAGAGCGACGCAGCAGTTAAAAGGACGTACGTGACAGCTGCACGACGGTTACGAAGACGATTTGAAAATCTGTCAAAGGGCACGCGCCGTCAGTAATAATTAAATAAAGTACCCTCACGTGCTCAGCATAGATGTTCGTCTGAACTCCCTTAATACGAGTTGTCACGCAATAATGGATACCGATCGATCGGGATACTCAACCTACCGGTCCTAGCACGAGCAGTCATGTACCATCCGTTAATGCCCGATCGATCGAGCCTATTACGAGTTATCTTACGGACGAGCTACAAGACCCTTACATACTCCTTCGACCCTTCTCTTTGCTCAGACTAGAGGAATAGGGGGGCTTATGGTCGGGTCGGCAATGTCAGGCCCATGCCCAGTCCGCGAATCCGTGGCCCATTCGTAGATGGAAGTTTCCCATGCATACGTAAAGACTTAAACCTAGCATCTACTCCATATATAAGGTATAACTCTGCCATAACAGAGGTACGTGATCTTAAACCTAGTTTTCTCTGCTCACAAGAGGACTACCCAGACAAAGAACTAACTTGAGCGTCGGAGGGGCTTATCGGGAAACAACCCCCGATGTGCCTTTCTTATTTTGCAGGAACCCTCAAGCTAAAGCTCTCGGGAGAAACAACAAACCCCATGAATCCAAACGGCGACATGCAGCCTTGTCAGAACCAAGCAGAACCAAACTTTAATCACCAGCCAAGCTCCTCCTTCCAACTCCAGCATGAATTCCATGAAGTAAGAAGAAAAGTCTATCTACAATCAACAAAAGAAGAAATTGGTCTCAGTTTGTTACTGAGACCACATCCAATTAAAAGCTGAAATATATTACCATGATAGGTCCTTATTTAGTCTCCGATCTTGGCATTAGCATGGATCGAGCTCGGCCTTAAAAATTTATCTTTAGGCCCAGATTGTTCAAAGCTTGATCAATCCTAAGGCTTTCGTACTTAGATAGCTCGAAAACTTATTCAGGGTCAAATCAGATTAATTTCTTTCTATTTTTAATTTAAAGTTTAAAGACATCGTCACTTGGAGTAAAATGATGTTTAACTTGGTATATTTGGGCTATAAGTCGGATCAAGCTTGTTAGCAAGTTTTAATTATATAAAATCATCAATTTTGTACAAGTGCACAGATTATAAGCGTAGTAGTTGAGGTGTCGGTCCTATGAGGACTTAGCTAAATTAATTAAATCCTAATTTTGTATAAGGTTTTAAAAAGTGACAAAAACGAAATTAAAACTAAATAAAAATTTGAGCAATTAAATATGGATTGATTGAAATGAAAATTTTGAAATTAACACAAGTAGATCAAAATAGAGCATGGCCATTTAACAATTGAGATATCATAACAAGACAAGATTAAAAATTATGAGAAGATGAAATTTATCTATCGTCCTTAGCTATCCTAATCAATTTTGATGTAATTGGTATCTATCCTAGATCTATAAAGGGTTGATTATTCTTTCTCAAAGATCTAATCATTAAACCCTAATTAATAACCCCTAATTGAATATGAAAATTTGATCTTGCAATTTCTCAATTAATAAAAATAGCTTATATCTCCAATTAGTTCTTAAGCAATTTACTAGACAACTAAGTCCTCACACAAGATCTCTTTTTGTATAATTACGATTTGATATTTACATGATCTATTAAGTTGTTAATTCTCATTACCCAACTTAATCATGTTACTACCACTTCAATCTCCACCTCAGCAACTTCTCTATCAAATAGCACAACTAAGCAAACAACTCTTTCTAAATAAACAGACTAGATAATAACCTGTCGCAGAGCAAGATTAAATTCTTCGGATCACACCAAGTAATTTAAGCAACGGTGACAATAGTTTAATGTTTATTCACTCTTTTTATTTCCTTTGACCGATCCTTTCCTGACAAATGGAGACTATAATGGAATATGTTTCGAGGCGCATGCAGTATTGTAAAGCATCAATATGCGACATCAAGTTAAAGTTTTAAGTCGTACGACGAGTTTTTAATTTGCATTTTGATGTTCATGATACTGACTATTCTATTCTCAATCCTACCAAATATGTATATTCTCCCGTGGAGCTGAAGGAAAACTTCGATGGTATTCTTCTACCCATCTTTAAGTAGCATTGAATTTTGATTCTTTTGAAACCTGTTACACCTACGGCATAGAAATCAAGAACAATATATCGAATCTTCTCTTGGTGAGCTTAAATAAATAGTCATTGAAATTGCAATACCGAGACTGGAAATGAGGAACAAAACAGAAATAGTAAAGATGTGTTTCAAATCAGAGTATCACACACTTCCAAAAATATGTATATATATATATAAAAGATTAAATCGAATACAAATTCAAGGCATGCAATAATTTGAAAATATTCTAGAAATCATGAATAAAAATACGAATATCTAACTATGGAAACTAGGTACGTAAAGAAATCGTTTGACCTCTGTCTAATGTTTGACATCTTGTTCTCGTATTTCTGACATACTCTGACCTCCTTTGACCAATGCCTTTAACTTTGCAATTCTCAGCTAACGATTTCAAGCAGCTTTCTTTTTTTTTGGTCTAAGTTTAGGTCTCCTTTTTTTTATATATATCAATAGGGAATAAAATAGATTATACGATAAAAAGTGGGAAGCAGATTCCTAACATATCCTCTAGAGGGAGTACACGACACATAATGAGTGAAGTATCAAAATACATAGTGCCTATATTAAAATGCTCAGTATAGTTCGCAAGCCAGTCGGCACATCTGTTACTCTCGTTATATATATGACGATGTGCTACCGTCCAGTTTCGAGTAAACAGTTCATTAATATGAATGATGAGATTAAGAATCTGTGATCATCTCGCCAAGGAAAAAATGAGATTGATCGCTGCTATCGAGTTAACTTCAAATTCGATCCGTCGATAACCAAGGTTTCATGCGAGCGTGAGTCCTGTATACACTCCCCGGAGTGCGACAGACATCGATGAGCACCAACCGAGATTTTGGATGAAACCTCCAAGCTAATTACCTGCACTATCATGTAGGATGCCTCCAGCTGTAGCTGACAAAGCAGAACGTTTACTCTCGCCATCCGTGTTTAGCTTAACCCACCCACTAGGAGGTGTGCACTAGCCGATTAGCTACTCGTGCCGAGGACAAGGTCTTGAAATAGCCCTCCTCTGCCAATCAACTGACTTGCAGATTTAATCTACATAAGGAAAATGTTGGACCCTCAAACCCCATATCAACCTAAGTTCCTAAGTGCAGTTCTCGACCTCAAAACATATCAATCACTCTTACTACTATCAAACTAAATCTCAATTCTCAACTTAACTACATATTTGAAAACTTTTAATTTATACTCTATAACTAATTCGTTGGATCTTGTTTAGTAATATAATTATTTAAATAATTTTTTATCTTATATATATTTGTATGTATATGATACAGTCTATAGGATAAATTTACATTGCAAATAACATTGTGGTGAGATTATAATTATGAGATTTATATTTCATTTATATATTGTCCTTAAATAAGATACGACATTAATGAAAGGTAAAAAGACTAACACATATTATGTTTCTTCTTTATCAAAGAAGTAGTTAATCTCCTAAACTGAAGTATGGAAATACTTAAATAAATATATGGTTTTGCTTGTTAGAAAACAAGTTCATTGAACTAACCACATATGAGAAATCTATTTATACTATTACTTGTATGTCGATAGAAATTATTATTGTAATGATTAAATAAGAAATCCCTTTAACTAAAAATCACCAGAGTATCATATATAGAGATTACTATATTTTAATACTACATATAACCAATTCTAGTTAATAATAGCTCAGTCAGTAGTCATTAGATACAGCATTAACTATATAGAGATAGTTTTGTGATTAATATATGATTCATCACCTAAAGTAATTAGAGAGATTGTTTCATTATTTTTTGTTAGTATTTATTTAAAAAATCTTTGACCAAAGTGGAATGATACTTTGTGAATAGATTGCAAAATATCATTAATAGAATCAATTACTAATAATGGAGAACTAATTTGGTTAGACTAAAATAAAGTAGACGTTATTTCTATATTAGATATCTAATCGAAATATTGTATAATAAAAGGTTGAATTATATGAAAAGGTTTGCCAAATTCACTTTATAATTCCTAAATATTTGGATGTTCATGTATTGTTTGACGTCAATCTTGATCTATAGATATCAATTTTCTAATTAGAAAATTAAAAATAAAGAGTTTAATTTATCTAATCTTAACTATGATTTAGAAATTTATAGTTATTGTCAATATATTTAAGAACCTAGTGGGTCACACATAAAGAATAGGTTGAAGAGAGAAAGGTGTTTTAATCAAGTTTGAGTTAATTGTAAAGTTTGAGAAACTTTATAATTCAATATGAGATATTTAATAAATAAGGAATAATACGAGATATCAAATTTATTTGAAAAAATTGGTATATAATTATAATTAAAGTTTAGTTGAAATTAGAATTGTATTTTAATTAAATTACTAAAATATCTAAAACTTATTATAAATAAGCTTAAGCTCTAAGAGAGATAGTCTTTCTTGTATCTCTATAATAGTTTTGGAGTTCTCTCATCATGTGTTGTGAATATTATTAAACCTTAAAAATTTTTGCTACTACAGTGGTTAAGATAAGCTAATTTCAAAAACAATTTGAGGTAAATGATAAGAAAAGGATCAAACATTACAATAAGATACGAATTACAATTCATGTTTTATAATGATTTATATTTTAATCATTTTATAGAATTTAAGTGATCATGGCTTTTAAGAATTCAAACTTAAAAGTATCATGTTTTTTTTTATAGTAAGGGTTCGAATCTCATCTTGATTTTCTTATAGTGTTGTCAAAGCAAATTTTGATTATGTAACTTTATTAAAAATATTTTGTTGTTATTTATTATAATTTTGGTGTTGAATTACTAAAAAGGATTGCAAATTAAATCTAAACACTAGAATATGAATAGTTCATAATAACATCTTTTAACCTATAAAATCATAAATTATTGAATATGAAAAGTTTAGATTAATATTCCTAACATACAAACCTAAGCTTTAGATCAAATTAGATTTGATTGATATTAGAAGTTTATTTTCCATCTTTAGAAGCCAAGAATTGTTCTAGGATTGATAACTTATTATATGAGTTTCCTGGAAACTCTTTATGATAAGAAGTCTATTGTGCTCTCTTTGGCTAATGTCATCTTACCATCAAAATTTACAACAACACTCATCATCTTAGGTTTAATTTGTATGATAAAAATTTAGAGATAACTAGATGTTTATTAGAAAAAAATAGGCCGCACAAGAATCGATACCACATAAACTTGTCAGCATTGATTGCTTTTGTAATAAAATCTATCAAGTTATCCATTGTATGAATTTTCTACATGTCCATCATTTCTTCTTCCACTTTCTCACGAATGAAATGATATTGAACTCAAATGTGTTTTGTCTTCGAATGAAATGTTAGATTCTTTGTAAGATGCAAAGCATTCTAACTGTCACAATACAGAGTAATATTCTCCTGTTTATACCCAATTTCTTTCAACAACATCTTCAACTACACTGCTTCTTTACTGGCTTGTGTAGTTGACATATATTCTGCTTTTGTTGTTGGCGTAGCCACAACTGACTACAGTTTTGAAACCAAGTTTACAGCCCCTCCAGCTAATGTGAACTCATATCCAATAGTGGATTTACTTTTGTCAAGATCACCTGCATAATCAGCATCAACATATCCTCTGATAGTAAAATCTGATCCTTCATAACATAATGCAATATCTGAGGTTCCCTTGATATATTTGAGAATCCTCTTAACTGTATTCCAATACTCTTGACCAGGATTCACCATGTATCGACTAACCACTCCCTCTGTATGTGCAATATCTGGTCTTATACAAATCATAGTGAACATTAGGTTCCCCATTACTGATGCATACGGTACTCAAAACATCTCCATCCTCTCTTCTTCATTGCTAGAACTCATACTTGACTTACAATCTTGCATTTTGAATCACAACAAGATCTTCTTCAAATAATTGTTATGAGAAAACCAAATCTTTTTATTATTTCTGTCTCAATGAATTTGCATCCCTAGAATCTTATTTGCTACTCCCAAGTCCTTCATTTCAAATTTTCTATCCAATTATGCCTTCAATTCTTTGATACAATCTTTGTTGGAGCTTGCTACCAACATGTCATCTACATACAACAATAAAACTATAAAATCATCTTTCTTAAACCTCTTAAAAATACACAAGGGTCTGCATTTAGTCTGATGTATCCAAAGCTCATGATAAAGGAATTAAATCTCTTATACCAACACCTTGGTGACTGTTTTAAACCATACATAATTTGTTCAACCTGTAAACCTAGTTCTCTTTCCTTTTTTCTTTAACACCTTGGTTGGAGCATATAAATTTCTTCTTTAACATCTCCATGAAGAAATGCAGTTTTCACCTCTAACTGCTCAAGATGCAAGTCAAATATAGCACATATTGATAGAACTACTCGACTGTAGTGAGTCGAATCACAGAAGAAAATATTTCATTAAAATCAATACCTTCATTCTGAGCATATCCTTTTACCAACAATTTAACACAATATCGCTCCATTTGATCATCACTACTTTTCTTGATCTTGTAAACCTATTTATTACCAATAGGCTTTCTTCCTTGTGGTAATGACACCAGCTCCTATGTCTTACTCTTATGAAATGCTTCAATTTCTTCTTCCATTGATATCTTCCATTGAGATGCATCTAAACTATTCATTGCTTCTTGAAGAGTTGATGGCTCTCCGTCCTCAGTTAAAAGATAGTATGCAATATCTTCCTTCATAATATAGTCTGAGTGCTAGCTCGATACTCTTCTTATGCGAGTTGATCTCCAAGTATTTGGCACATCATATTTAACTAATTCTTGCTCCTGGTGCTCTAGTGCAGCTTCAGAAAAATCATTTTGACCAACTTCCCTATCCACTTGTAACGGTTGTAGTTTTTAGATTCTCTTATATAATGCCAAACATTTTCTACTTGCTCTTGATCCTTATCTTCTATAAAGATAACATCTCTGTTGATAACAATCTTGTGAATAGTAGGATCCCACAGATGATAACCCTTCGCACCTTCAGCATACCCTAAGAAAATGCATCTTCTAGATTTTGGATCCAACTTTGTAGTTTCTTAGGCATTGAACATCACACAGGCAGGACTTCCAAATATATGAAAGTTAGAATAATTAACTGGTTTACCAATCCACTTCTCCATCGGTGTCTTCAACTCAATTACAATTGATGGAACTCGATTCACCACATAATAGGAATGTATGTTATCGTGAACTGCCTTTTGATGCATTCTTGTTTGTAAAATTCATCATTTTCTTTACTAGTATATTTTCCTTTATTATCTAATCGTAAACACTTGATCTTCTTATCATATTCCACTGCGCTTTGTGAAATTTGAAGACTGGAAACACATATACTTTCCTCTTGATAGGAAATACCCATTATCTTCTCAAATAATCATTTATGAATGATACAAAGAAATTTGCTCCTCTTAGGGGCGTAACTGGTGCTTACCATATATCAGAGAGAATCAATTCTAGATTTTCTATACATCTAAACTTATGGTGTATTGAATTTCAATCGATGTTGTTTACTTATAATACAATGCTCACAAAAAGGTAGCAAAACCTTTGTAAGACCTAGAAGTAGACTTTTTTTTGCAAATATCTTCATTTCTTATTCTGACATATATCTAAGCTTTTTACGCCATTTCATTGCAGATTTGTCATTTGGACTAGTCACCCCTTTAATCACTTTCATGATCTTGCTTTGAATCTCAAATCTGAAACCAAGATCATTTAGTTATCCTACAAACAAAAAAATTCTTCTGTAGGCCTTCCAGATGTCGTACTTTTTTAATAGTCTGAATTATACTATCATATAACTTTAACTTAATGGTATCAATACCAACGATCTTAAGAGTTTGATCATTACAACTATACACAAATCCTCTATAGACAGATTCATACTGATGAAACCATTCTCTTTAAGAGGCATATGAAAAGTATTTACTGAATCAAATAGCCAGACATAAGCAAATCTTCACTTTCCTCTAAAAATCGTTGTTTGTTGTTATACTTCATAAACCAGCTTCCTTGAGGAATAAAATCTTTCTTGTTTAGATTCCAACAATCCTTTTTCAGGTAATCTTTCTTGCCACAATTGAAACATTTATAGTTCTTTTTATTCTTGGATTTTGATATACCATGATTGTGACTCCCACTTGGATCACGTTTCATTGATCTACCTCTCATCACCATTAAGGCCTTCTCTTTTTGCAAACTTGCCAACCTGTCTTCCTTACTCTTGCACCATCTCTCTTCTTCTAAATAACAGCTGCAATGTCATCGAAGACTAAAGTTTCTGTATTAGTTGTTAATTTTATAACGAGTTGATCATACAAATTTAGTAGACTTTGAAGTAGAAGTTCTGCACGTTCACTTATTGTTATTATGTGCCCCAATGATGTGAGTTGCAAAAATAGAGTATTCAAAGTATTTAGGTGTTTTGTCACTGAAGTGGATTCTTCCATACGTAAAGTATATAGTTTCCTCTTCATAAAAATTTTGTTGTGGAGTGATTTAGCTTCATTTGATTTTGTGAGGTGATATTATATTTCCTTCGTAGTCTTCTTTTCTTCTATGCTAGATAATACTCTATTAGCTAAAACTAGGTAAAGATTAGCTACAGCATACCCGTCCATCTCATTTCACTTTTCATCTGTGACTTTAGCTGGTTGTTCACTAATAATCGCTAAAAAATTGTCTTTTCTTAAGATTGCCTTTATATTCAGCTTTCACAGTGAGAAATTGCTCTTGTTGAATTTTTCATTGTCATACTTTGTTGCCATTACTTCTATGATAACTGCTTTATGGATAGTATTTTTGACAGAGTGAATAATATTTTAACTTATCTTTTGATGTTGAGGATCTACTCTTGGTGGCAATCATAAAGCATACAATAAGCAGATATACACACTTAAAATTAGCTCTGATACTACTTGTTATGAACATTTAGGACTTGGATAGAGTAAGGTCGTAGTTAAAATAAAACTAAAAATATTAAAGATAAAATAGACACAAATTTTATGTAGAAAACTCCTAGATCAGTGTAAAAATTAGGGCAAAGATAGAAGAATTTTACTATTAAAAAATTAGAGAATTACAAAAGAAAAAATTAGACCCATAAAAATACATAATATTTTCTTTTTTTCTCACCCCACTTTTCACCCTTTTTAGTTTTGTTCTGCCTGTATGGATATTTTCTCTTTGTTTATCTCTTATTTATTTATAGGCAAGAGATTAAAGATATGATTAGCAGCCAATTATTATTTATTTTATTAGGTATATTAGACGCCTAATATGCCAACTAAGTTGGACACGACACCCGTGCCACTTTGTTTTTGGAATTTGGAACCTGTTACTTGATTCTTCCCTACAAATCGCTGACCATAACGATTCGTTTATATATCACAAAATTTTTAAGACTGTCCTAACTTTCCTAATATAGCTGCCAATGCTACTATAGAATCTACTAGACATATTTACCAGAAAACAATTTTTTTTGTAAGAAAAGGAAATTTAAAGATGAACTAATCCTAATATTCAAGTTTTGTATTCTGTCTTGTCTCGGATTGACAAATGAAATCAGAGACCACGCCAAACATCTATCTAATTGCATAAAAAGGTCAGGCATACAAATTAATGTAGGTGAACCGGAATTTCCTTGCATTTGATAGATAGTTAAGATCAGAAGAAACTGAGGTTTCTTAAACCTAATAAGTTTAAATGGGATTGAAGTTCTTAGATTTGGAGTTGTATCTGCAAGAAGTAGCTTGCGTCAGCTGGACTCATAGCAGGTTTAGCTAGCCTGCCTTTTGTTTCTTGTAATATAACAACCTAACCTTGAAAACAAACAGTAGAGACGTGTTGTGGCCGATGTTGCCAGCAAGCCTAGGTTTGTAACAATCATACTAACACCAAGATTAAGAAGGGCCGTCACTGTCGCTGTCGCTGTCGTCCTCGTCGGAATCGATCTCGGTTTTGCAAAACTAGTAACGAATGGCTCATTTTTTAGGTTAGGAGTAGGACTCACAGTGCTTTTGTTTCGCTTCTTCACCAAAACTTTATTTCAGCCTAGTTGCGTTATGAAATTAAAATCGTTTCTTCAGTAAGGAAACGTGCAATTATGGCCCCACGGTAACTTAGGCTTATTTATCGATTCATTTCAAGTTGGAGAAAAAATAATGCCCCTACCGTAGTTTACAGAACTCTGTCACTAAGCGTAATTAAAAGAATGGGGGCAATCAAGTAAATATTTATGAAATATCAAGGAAGTAAATATTTGGCTGGGCTATTGGTCTTCTTATTGTGCTGGCTCAAATACCATTTTTCCTTCATGTACATTAATTCCTAAAGCAAACTGTTTATTTTACTTTGTCAGGCTCGCGCAGTCACTATGGGGACAAAAATGCTTTGTCAAGTACACGGCAAGTCCCAGACTAGGTCAAGATAACGCGCAACAATTGATCTTCTGTTTTCTTAATTCTTTATTTCGTCTTGCAAGTCCCTATATGTGTGCTACTATTCATATATGTATATATATATTATCACAAACAAATTCTTCTGGTTGTGCCTATACTAGGGACTTGTCTTTTTAAATGAAGATCGCTAAGATAGGAATTAATTAACTTCTTCAAGTTGCACAGGCCTCAAATGTCTTACAAAGTTGGGTATCAATGTTACTCCATTTTTAAATCTTCACATATACTTTGATGACAAGAAAACTGATATTTTGGCATGTATGTTATGTCCCATAATCGCTTGAATGTTACTTACTATTAAAATCCCTGAAGCAGTCTTTTTTAAAAGTTCTCAAAGTACGAGTTTCTTTTAGCTTCTGAATGATAGAGCATATTGTTGAAATCTACAAAAATGATCCATATATTTATGTGCACTCTACTTAAATATATGATAAGATTTAACGAAACAGAGGTATATGAGGTACTTGTAAACTAAGAACTCCCAGAATTAGCTTTTGAGCTTTGTTTTTAATCGTTTATGTAGTTAGAACAAACACCGAACACTAAAGATAGCTAGAATTGATGGATCAGCAGATTTATCAGCCTAACACAGAGGACACATAGAGGAGAGGATCCCATGAGCCGTTAGTAGTAGGCCAAACGTTGTTATCACAGTGCATTAACTGATGCTCGGATGACCAAATTCCTTCTGCTGGACCGTCAATTTTGTTCGTCGGCTGCAGCTCTGTGTTGTATGGATTATTTGGGAACGAAAGCAGATCCACAGTCGGTTCTGCGGTCCCCGCAGTAAGTTGCCATAAAGGTGTAGTGAAGAGAGTGCTCTCAGTAACATAGTTTATCTGTGCTGGCCAGGCAACTCCATACCCTGCTTCGTTAGACCAAGCTAGATTAGCTGTAGACGGAATTTGACAAGGTTGAGGCCACTGAGATGCAAATTGACCTGTCACTATCTCACTGTGATCAGGGTCCAAATTGACAACGTCAAGTTTATTAGCAGACCCTGAAGTATCAGGACCTTGGAGAGGTTTCACAGTTCGAAACCCTCGAGTAGCAACAGCGGCAGTAATTGTAGTTGCAGCATTCATTGCAGGTTCCCTCTTGGAGTTGTCAGGTAAACTTGCTACGCCCTTATCTTTAGGCTGTACACTCGAAGAAGGACGAGCGGCACTCTTGGCAAGTCCTCGAAGTCCCTTGCCGTCAAGCAGCTTGGCCTTGAGAGCACCAAGAATCCCGTCAGCTTCGGTACCTGTCCCGCAAACTTCCTCGAATGAGAAAGGCTCAACATGGTCAAAATCACCGCCACGGCCACCAGAGCTACGTGCAGATTGTGGCAATTCAAAGTTGGTGCGAGCATTAGCACCTCGTAAAGCTCGAGCAGCGTCATCGTATGCTCTTGCAGCATCCTCTGCGGTGTCGAAAGTTCCAAGCCAGAGCCTAACCTTTTGCAAAGAGTCCTTAATCTCCGCAACCCATCTACCGGAAGGTCTTTGTCGAACCCCCACAAATCGGTGGTGTCCTCTTGATGATGATTTCTTCCTACCTCTTAAGCTGTTGTCACCCGGTGCACCCATCGTTGGTGTACTGTCTGCCTCCTGGGCCTGGTATGTGCAATGAAGAGAGTTGCGGGTGTTCTGTTGTGAAGCTGCTTAATAATTAATGGTTATGACAAGCTAGCCACGGATAGCTAAGACTAGCTTGGATTTATGTACAAGCTATAAGAAGAAGGCAATGCTCTCTGAAATGCTTTAAATATTAGGGATGTCGACTTCGCAGGCCGAGTTGTTAATATCGACATAGAAAGACTAAAGTATTGGGTTATTGAGAACTTGTCGTTTTAGTGGTTAGAGTAATTCCATTTCTACTTCCAAGTTATAACCCACGGCTTTCCCATGTATACGTCTGCGAAGCATGACTGTCATCCCAAGTTTCAAGTTTTAGTAATGTATTATTGAATCACTTAGTAAATGTTTATATTTAATGACATTGTTAATGAAATGGATCACTTAAATTTTCATTGGCTCTTACTAAAATTTATAAGAAAACTCAACATTAGATTCTTAAGCGTTCAAAATTTATAGCATTTACTTGACTATCCATTAAATTGATATTAAGAGAAATTAAACTTTTCTTTAGCATAAAATTAAATCAGATCAAAATTGGTGTTAAAACATTTGATTGGGTTGGAAAGATGCTGAAAATCCATCCAGTAAATTAAGAATGAAAAGAAATTATGATTAACAATTCTTTATTTATAAAACTTATTATATAGGTTCAATTGATGCCAACCTCCCAGTAAGATTTTACGATATTGGGACAAAAGACGTTATGTTAAGTTTAATGAATTCACTTTGTCTGGTTTTCTTTGCCATGTACACCATCTTCGAGTCTACTAAGTCCCTATAGAATCGAGACCTGATGTCATTGTCTTTGAAAAAATCGTCATTGAAGAGAAAATTAACAAATGGAATGAAAGCTTAAACTTAAGAAATGTAACCGTAGCTGTCCAGGCTCTCATATCTAATTATCTATGATATGCCCTAACTCCTAACCTCCAAAATAATTTAAACAAATATATGAAGGTGAAAATAATAGTCGAATGCGACAATTGTGACAGAAACGCAAACTCTAGTGTTTTACTGGAACTTCGTTTCTATTAGAGGTAAATATCAAATCTAATGTCTTATCTGCTCCTATTCTAGTTTTTGTTTTAAGAAATTCAGGTAATAGCTAGTGAAAGGAATCTATCCTCGGTAGCCAAGCAAATGGCTGTAATGTTAATTACCAGTTGTTTCTGCTTTTTTATTCAAAAAAATTTCTAACTTGAAAATAAACTAAATTATCTTATGATAGTTATGAGGAAAGATTCTCGTATCTTGATTATGTTGAGTTTTGATTATTGACAAGTTTCAAAAAAAAAAAAAAGTAGCTGAACTTGAATATATAAGAGAGTTTATAAATAAATCATAAGCTTTTTGGATTTATGCAATTGTTTTATTATGCGAGATAAATCATGATTGTTTTATTATATTAATCTCTTATTATGCAATTGTCATTACAACAAAAACATACAATTCGCGATGTTTTTTGAAAAACACTCGCAAATTGTTCAGAAAAGAGCAAATATTCTACGACGTTTTTATAAAACGTCACAAATTTGTCAAGCGTTTTGCCATTTTTTTAAATGAAATGTCACAAAATAGAAACCACGATGTTTTGTTAAAGAAAATGTCGCAGAAGGCTTACTTAGACTGTTCTACTTCTAGAGCAAAACGACGTCATTTGAGACAACGTTGTTTTGGAGGGCGGGGACACGACATCGTTCTGGTGGCCAAACGACATCGTTTGGTTTTCTTAAAACTTATCCCCTCCGCCCCAAAACGACGTCGTCTCAACTTTTATGTAAATGAAAAACATCAATTTTTTCTCAGTCCTGCGTACGTGTGCCTGCTGTGCTTTCGCCTTCCCTCTCTCTTGAGCCACTTTCTACCGTTGTGTTGTCTTCTCCTTGTTGACGTTTGCGTCCCTCTGTCTTCTCCAGTCAGAGTGTTTCTATCTTTTGGTGAGGGTAAGTGATTCAACATTTGTGCTCTGTGATGAATGTCGTGTTAACTGTGTTGGTTTTTTAAGCAGAAATACTCGACGATTTAATCTGATTTTTAGAGTGTTTTTTTGTTTGTTTTGATTATTTGTAACACAATGCATTTGGGTTTGCATTATGTGATAGTATGTTAAGAAAGAAGACATTATTTGTTTAGGTAATTTGGGATAACTCTATCATGGCTTTGAAGTGTTTGACGAAAGTTCAGAGTGATTTATGGATAGTTTTCGAAATTTTTAGTATTATATGCTTGAGCGAGAAATAATGATGAGTAGAAGTTAAGGAAGAAATATTGAAGGCATGAATAAGTTGAATGGAAGAATTGTGATTGATAAGTTTACCCTGTTTATTTGCCAAATGGACTTTTCAAACTTGTTCATCGCATCGGTGATGTACATTAAACAAAAACGTTGTGTTAACTGAAGCCTTACATGTTCCCACCTTTAAATAAAACTTTTTATTTGTAAACAAACTTACTAACATAACCTCAATTACCTTTGGATTTTGTACTTCATATTGCATTTTATAGGACCTGAAAATTAGGAAAATAAAAGCAGTTGGTAAGGTGATAGGAAGATTATACATCCTAGATAAATGTTGATTTTATAAGGAAACTATCAAGCAATAGGCCTTACATAATCTTGAGATTGATT
>JANIHY010000210.1:43939430-43953875 GCA_027479065.1 Erythroxylum brevipes
CCAAACTCTTTTGTTTTATTAATAATAAATATTTTCATTACAAAACTATAACTGAAGAAGATAAAGTTACATGTAAATACACTTGCTTTCCAGGGCACTATGTTTACATAACTCCAACAAAGTGTTGGTTTAAATAATATTAATGGAGTTAAGGCCATGTTTGGCTTCACAAATTCAATTTTCAAACCCTAAGTCCAATTTCTACACAAATCATCTACAAAGTGTCAATGGCTCAATTTAATAAATCCTAAAATCATGTATCTAATTTTTCAGTGCCATTAGATAGTCATTTACAGTACCGATAACCAATCAGTCAACCACTTGGCAATTTTTTTGGTCTAGAAAATTTTCCCGAATTTTTCTAAAACAATTTCTAAAATTCTCCCAAAATTCAAAACTCATAAAGATCCACTCCAATTAAATTTTCAAGCACAAAAATCATATTTTCCACAAAAATCACATTTATAGACACATATTCCAGGAAATGTCATGAATGCATGTACAGTCATGTGCATGTGCAAAAATTTATATTCATGTATATATGGAAGCCATATTATGCATGATCTTGCCGAGATAAGTTTACACACTCATAAACCATTCTAAATTACTATTTTACCCTTCCGATGGGATGTTACAGCAATCAAGACAGTGAACATAAACCTAGATGATGGAGGAGGGGAGAGCTTTCTTCAAATTTCAGAATTAGATGAGCTCCAGAGTTAGGCTTATAAGAATTCAAACTTTTTAAAGGAATTAACATAACACCTTCATGATAAAGGTCTTGTAGGTAAGTATCTAAAGCTTGGGATGAAAGTTCTATTATATAATTCTTGTTTGCATTTACTTCTAGGAAAATTGAAATCAAGGTGGAATGGGTCATTCGAAGTAATAAAGGCTTTGCAGTATGCAGTTGTGAACTGAAAAATCCTAGAACAAAAAAAAACTTAAAAGTTAATTGCGACCGATTAAAACCATAACAGGAAGAAGCAATTGAGAAGAAAACAGTAGAATTAATCACTTTAAGCGACCTACCTAGTGCATAAATAGTGAGGCATCCAGCTACAAGAAGTGTTAAATGGGTGGCAACACATTTAATTTCTGTTTTATTTTTTAATTATTTGTTTGTTATTCCTTTTAAGTGAATCTCGACTTAATCTATTTTCTTTGTGTATGCGGACTTGGAATCATACAAGAAATTATTTAGAATTTTTAAAAAATTCAAAAGTTAGTAAACACAACTCACAAGCGTAACTCTTAGCTTAAAATTAAAAAACTTTATTACGTCTATGCAATAAGGCTCATGGGTGCGACTCATTCTTTTAAAGGTTTTTCCAGCCTTAATCTTTTATTTTTCTTGTTCTTCCGAATAGCAGCTCCCCACTCCTCCACTCAGCACCTCCTCGATCGAGGCTCCATATCGTTAACAACCCCTCTGTACAACACATCACCGAGGCTCCATATTGTTAACGTGCAACGCACCACTCACACTCCTCATAGCACCACCCATGCAAAGCTTCTCTAAGCTATGGGTCCACAGATGAGATACCCACAAGCTTCATCTTCTCATCCACACAATGACCAAATACCAAATTCAAGTATCACATGCTTATATTTTCAAACAATAAAACACAAGCAAAGGTACATAATTCTTAAAGATGATTAGATTATTCTTTATAGATTTTTAGATTCTAGAGTAATTGATGAGTTAGGAATAGTTGATAGGATTCATTAATTGTTGTGAAACATAGGTTGGAATAAATTTTTTGAATTTAAGAAAAATGCATACATGAAATTGACTTTAGAGTTTCTAACTTCTTTTGAAGTGGCCAATGAAACTACTGCTAAGGATGCAGTGGGTAGTTTAAATTTTTTATTGGTGAGTAAACCCCATGTGATCACTTTTGATATGCTAAATTATGTTTTGGATTTCCAAATAGTGATTTATGTTGTTATCATGAGGATGTTCGGGGTAGATAATTTCGAACCCGAGTAACCAACTGTAGAAAAGTATCCAAATCATCTACATTAGTAGACCATGCCCTTTGCTATATCCATTGATTTTTAAATTTTACAATACTTGTTATAGGATATAGCAATGAGTTTGTTTCTAAAGCTGAATTATTTGTTTTATGGTGCATGGTGCATGTTAAACCTTTTAATGAAGGGATATGGATAAGTGCCCATTTAAATGATTTAACTAAGGCAAGTGTAAGAAAAATAGTAGTCGGAGCATTTGTGATAGCAATTGTGGAACATCTCAGCTTATAACACGGAGAACACCTATGTAGCTAGTTCTAAGCAACTCAAATCTTGACTTGAACTCCTTGGTGGCTATGAAATTTGTCAAGAAGCAAGTAGATCATTATGTTCTTCTCGATGATGACAAGGAGGAACCTTTGAGTAGCAAGCAAGCTCCAATTGAGGAAGTTGAAGCTACCCAAAAAGATGATATTCCACCACCCAAAGGAATACAACAGAATGCTCTTATTGCTTCCGAGAATTACCAGTCACTGCTAGCTTAATTCAACACCTTCTAGGTCCAATTCACAGATCATGTAACCCAATCTAGAGCATTTGAAAGGCAAACAAATAAAAGGTTACACAGATTTAAGGCTAGCATGGTGTAGATTAGGAACTTCATGCCCAATATGAATACTCACTTTGGACAGCCACCACACCACCTTAGTATTGTATTGCTATCCTTTTTCTTTTTATTGCTTGTTAGTTTTAATTTCTCTTAGTTTTACTTTTTGTCCTTGTTTGATAGTTGTTTTGCATCTTAGGTCCCTCTTTTATTTTCTTATCACCACAAGGACAATGTGATACTTAAGTAGGAGGAGTAGTATCCTAATTAAAAAGTGTTTTTCCCAGTTTGTGCTTTTCCCAGTTAATAGTTAAAGATGCATGGTCTTGAAGTAAACTTAATCGAGACTAGAAATTCATAATATGAGTGAATAAGTATGCTTGTATGCTTAGGTTGACTAACTTGGATTTTGATCTAAAGGACATTAACTTGTTGTGATAGATGAATGATAATTTCTTTTATAGGATTTTGAGCTTCTTTGAAATATTAAACATCAAGATCAAGTATTCTTTGTTGATAGTGTTCTTTCATGATTAAGGAACTCTAGAACTTACTTGCAGATACTAATTAAGATCATATTGGTAGGAGATTCACGCTAACTCTTCCTCTTCAAAGATTTCTTCGTTTTGTTTGTTGAACTTATTTCATCTTCTATTGTTGTTTGTTGAACTTTTTTATCTTCTATTTGTTGAACTTTATTACTCTGTTTATCGCTTTTATATTTCTCTATTTACTATCAAACATGGGATTTAAGTTTATGAACATGATTAACTGGTTTTATTCTATGATATGTTAACTGCTTATTCTCTAGAATTAATGAAATTGATTTAATCAATTATGCATGATTAAGTTAATGTTTTATTGTCTTGTTATTTTCTATGATTTCTGAACTTATTAAATGTAATAGTTTGGCTAAAAAATTTTTTTTTTGATATTGAACGAAGAATCGAGAGAAGAAGTTTAAAATTAGGACAAGAAATTATAGACACTTAAGTTATAATTTACAAATATATTAACTTAAATGGTTAATTATCAATTGGGTTTAAATAATTGATTTTGATAATAGATTTGTGGAATACAAAAGTTAGATCTAGTATATTATTTGAGTTGATTTAAAAACATAATCCTTAATTTTAGCAAGACAATTATTCAATCAATTTGCTTAGTCATATTTAGGAGATTAAATTAGGGAATTTAATTTCTCAAGAACTCATTACACTTATTGATAAAACCGTTCTCTAGTTCCAATTAAATTACTTTACGCTTTAGTCTATTTGTCTTATTTTATTTAAATCCTTTTCTCAACAAATCGGGTTAGATTGTTTAGGATTGCATTTACTTTTATTCAAATTTAATTTAAGTGGATCAATTTCATCTCGTTGAGAGATGACTCAGGGTATTCGACTACTATTACCTTATAATATTTACGAATGGGATAGTCTAGGTTTTTAGAACTTATTTTGTCACAACACTTACTAGTACGAGAATCGTAAATTTAGATCAGGAATGTATGGAGGTGATAGGCTATAAGGTGTGTATGGAATAAAGATTGGAGAGGGCGATGGGTAATCAATAACTGGTGTTGGGGGACTATCATCACCAGTTGGAGTTGGAGGATAATAGTTGCCACTACCACTTAGAGGAGTTGGTGGTGTCGTAGGCATGCTTTGTGTACCGTAATTTCCACATATTTGATAACAGTCTGGTGGTTAGATTTTACAGTTACCAGGAGATGGGGTTGATGGTGTGGGATGATGGCTTCCGTGAGAAGGTGGAGTACCATTGTATCTACCTCCTCTAAACTCGTACGATGGCATAGTTCCATGCTAAGGGCTTCAATTTGAATGTGTCATTTAAAAGATCAAAGACATAAACAACTGTTGTCAATTACCACATCTTTGTATGTCAAGGAGCTAATTCACAAGTATTCATGATAGTCCATGACATGAAGGTATGAAAGAGAAACATTTTTTGATTCTTAACTACAATGTATTACGTGCACAACAAACTTGCAAAATTTACCAATTTGCATGCATACTTTACTAAGTTTAATTGTGTGTTGTATATTTATTATTGTGTGTATGAGTTAAGGATAGTACAAAGAGAGACAAAGACACCAAAAGGGGGACTTCTTGCGTGCGGGTCCAGTGAGTAGTAGTTTTTTTATCTTTGAAGGTGTTTGCCATCATAGGGACGACAACTATTAGACCTCTAAATTCAAGCTGTGGGATTGTGCGAGTGTTGGTGAGCCTTGGCCAATGCTTAGCATGCAAGTTGGCACGAGGAAGGTGTGTTGACGAGGGTACAAGGCAAAGTCTTGCGAGTTGGTGAGCAAAACCCGAGGAACTTGCGAAGTAGGCAAAAAATGCAGGAAGTATCGACGAAGATCTCAAGAGTAGGCAAGATTCGATACGCATGAGCACCCGTAGACATGCATTGGCAGAAATCTTCGACGAGACATGAGATTCGGATGCGAGGCCGCGCGGAGTTAAAAAACCAAGTCATGTGAGACCCGAAGGTGCGCGAGAAGGCGCAAAGATGTATGATACTTGTGAGGATATGCGAAGGCATGTGAGCAGGACGAGGTGCCTAAACACCTAACTTCGGTAAGGTAGGTTGGAGGTATGTAAATGAGCGAGATTTTTATACTAACTCAGATTGTGACTTGTGACTTGGTCATGGAGCAATGAGACTATACCATGAGGGAGCTTGATCATGGAAGATGGACTTATCTATGAACGTGCATTGATAGACTTATGTGCGATGGGCCATAGTGAAAACACTAAGGCAAATGTGGGCAAGTGGGATCAGACTTGGTGCGAATTTTAGTAGAGCATCAGATCTTGTGGAGATTGACTCGACCCAGGCTAAGTACTTGACAGACTAAGGACTTGGCTATGCTTGAATGGATATACCACGACTAACAGATTTGTTGTGGGAAACATTGGATCAAACCACTGTCCTAGTGGGCTTCCACAAGATCACATTACATCATCAGCGGATAGAGATCGCGGGGAGATTTTGGATGATGTGGCAATGACTGTGAGTTAGAGTTGCAGTGAAACTCAACATCTGAAGATAGTGGGGATTTTCGCGGATAAGGATGTTAATGTTCTAGATAAATGTAAACTCTATCTTATGTTATCTTGTTATATTCTATCTTATCAGTTAGAGTCCTATTTGGGTGTTGGTGTCATCCAATTGGTTCATGTAATCTTATATGATAGGGATAGACGTGATCTTAGGTAGTACAGATTTCGTGGGAATCTGTGACTCCAACTTAGGATGCCTATATATAGCTCATTCGAGCTTTGCTCTTCTCATTCGATCAGAGAGAGCATTCTTTGTATTCTTTTAAAGGAAAGTATATAAAATTGGTCTTTTGACTGTATCTTTGTGTGTGTTTTCTTGTTGCTTATGTTCTTACTACTTTTATAGCATTGTTTCTTCGAGTGTGTGCAAGTTAAACACTTCGAAGGTGTGGACGGCTGAGTCTGGCTTTAACAAATCTAAGTGAGACTGCCATACAAAGGGGATAAGCAAGAAACTTCAGGTGTAAGTTCGAGTCTCCAAGGTTACCTTTGTAACAACAACCATGTTAAAGAATAAAATAGGCTCAAGCTTAGACCAGAAGAGGGACTTCAAAACATTGAATTCAACGAAGCTACAACTATTACACCACCACTATTTGTTTTAGAGATTGTGGTGGTTGCAGTGGTAATCTGTGAGGAGCGTAGATCGAGTTCTTTTATGGGTCCACCACCTCCACCACCGAGGAGGTTTTTGCACCAATCATGTAAGTGTTTTCAGGTTCTTGATTGTGTAGTAATTTAATTTTGACTAACTTGCGTAAAAAGGCAAATGTTGCACTACCTGTTATATTAACTCGGTTGAAACAAAAAGAAGAGAGAGTGGACGAGGTGATTTTAACGAGGTTTGGGTCAAAATTTATATCGGTCCTACTATAATAAAAATTTTAAAAAATGTTACATCAACTAACGAAAACCTAACTCCATAAATAATTCCATCTAGTCAGGTGTTGTTTTAAACATTTTCTAAATGTTAAGCTTGATTTTGAATGTATTAAAATATTAGGGTCTAATTCTGATTTCAGTGTAAATGTTGTGGGCTAAATTAGTCCTTTGGCCAAATCAAAAACTCAAAGAAATAGTTTTTTTTACAAAATTTGAAAACAAAAATGAAAAATAAAAGAAAATTTTGAAAAAAGGGTCTAAATCATCATCATCATCAATGCTTATCTTTAAAATTTTTGCTGATCCAAGAAATTAGGAATAATAATCAAATCAAAATAAATCTAAGCATATAAAGGTTTTTAAGAGATTCCACATATGGACCTTATTTATCAATTAGTTGCTTCATCTTGTTTATTATTTTAATTGGTTATTTAGATTAGTAATTTTAGTCCATTTAATTATTCCTTTTCCATCAATCATTGGTTTTGTTATATTTGATTATAAAAAGATGGTTATTACTAGTACTTTTAGACCTAGTATGAATAATACTTGTATTCCTTATGTAAACAAGCTCAAGAGAGTAGGAATCACTTATATTTTTGTTGTAGTTTTACTAAAGCAATTTGGAGCAAGATGATGCATTTTTTACCAGTCTCTCTCTATATTTTTAACTGGGGAGAAACTTTGCATATGATCATGGAGTGCACCAAGCAAGGTAAGCCAAACGGGTTGCTCATTATAACAGTCTTTACTATTACCATTTACTCAATATGGAGGGAAAGAAACAGAAGATTGTACAAAGGTCTTGAAACTAAAAATATCAAATAGCAGATATGATTAATAACTGGGTTCAAGCTGCCTTGACCACAAACTCCAAGTAACTTACTTATAACATTAAAGTCACCTGGATGTTATAATTTAATATTAAATGTGTAAAAGTATAGAAGTACAAAAGGGGAAACCTATTGGCTAGGTAACTTTTACCTTTCTCTCAAGATCACCATTGGACTAAATTCCCTTTGTAAGCCACAATATTGAAACCCCTTACAAGATAAGAGCAAGATGAAGCTACATTTTCATTACAATTCCCTAAGCTTATGTTATGTTTTCATTACAATTCTTTGCTTGTTTACATAACATCTATTACTCTTTGATGCCTAATAATATAGTGTCCCACACCACTTCTTTTGTTCTCACCTTGCTTAAAAATATCCTTCAATTTTTTTCATTCCATATTTCATATAGATAGGCTCCAAACAATTAAAAACACTGCAAGGTTGCCTTTTAGGAGTTTGTTATAAGCCTGAAAGCATTGTATAATCTCTAAAAGAGCTTTCAAGCTAATCTAATAGTGATAAATCCTTTTAATTGTAATCCACATTGCATTTGAAAAGTTGCATTCTTAAAATATATGAACCAAATTTTCTTCCTTTTTCTTACATAAGATGCGTGTGTTTTCAAGGTTTATGCATTACAATATGTCAATAGTACTTATCATATTCCTAATAGCGAACCATAAAAGGAATGAAATTCTCTTCATTAAGCATTTAGTCTAGACTATCTTATGCCATTGAGCTGGAGAACCTCTTCGAACTAACCGTTCTCCAAAAGCTTTATTAATGGCTTAAACCTTAGAATGGTTATTCCATAGATAACAATCTTGTTGTTTAGAATTGGGGATATAGTTTGGGATCAGATGGTTTATTTTTCTTGAAAAATCCATCCTTGATCTATAGAAAAACTTTTTCTTCTCTTAAAATTTTCCCATAGCTTGAATAACAATCTAGTTAATAATTAAAGGACTATAGCCATTCCAATATCATACTCTCTAGTTCCATCTCTGATTATGCATGATATGTTAGGATTAAAGGTCCCTGATCTTTAATAGTTGAGATAAGAACCAAGAATGAGTAGTTTTGATAGAAAGAGACCAAAGACTTTTCCTTTTGAGAATATAGCTATACATCCATTTCATCCAAAGTCACTCTTTGCCTACTAGCACTCTCCAAAGCCTCTTTCCCTTTAAGATTCTATTACTAATCTTTGTGGGAATAATACTCAAAACCCTTCATAAAAAGGCTTAGACACCTCCAACCATTTCACTTTTGCATTAACCATACTTTAATTTAGGTTTCCCCATAAGAACTTCATAATCAACCCTTTAATAGTTTTGATTAGGCTTTTAGAAGAAACATGTATGAGCTCTAATAAATATGCATTAAATTCAATATAGCTTTGATTAATTAGAGTTTACCACCAAAGGATAGAGCTTTATTAGCCTAAGAACTAAGACTCTTTTTGTATTTTTCAACCAAAAGGAAGCAATACTTAAAATGCAATCTTGTAGTTGTTAAAGATAAACCTAATTACATCAAGATAAGATGTTTTATAGCCATATCTTAAGACAAATTCTATAAGCTATATGAATGACATTGAATGAGAGTATGAAGTGACTCTTATCATATTTTATATCCAAATCAAATAGGTTCTTAAACTACTTTAAGATTTCAATTGAAACTATAACTGATTTAAGGTGAGCTTTACTTAATCATAATAAATAAACAATGCATATTGATCATAGAAATCTTCTTGCATTTAGAATGAAATCTAAACTCAGGTTTTAGTCAGTCATTATGCTTTAGTAATTAGGTTAAGTCTCTATACACAAGATATAAAGGTATACAGATAGGGGTCTCCCTGTTTGACCCCCTTAGCTCACTTAATAGCCCAGATGCTACTCTAGTTACTAGTACTCTAGAGAAGGTTGAAGAAATACAAGCTTTAATCCAGGTCTCAGAGACACTTTAGGAACTAAACACATATGGGAGATATAGTACAAACTCCCAATTTAAGTAATTCAAGGCTTTATTAAAATCCACCTTGATTATACAATTTTATAGAAAAATCTTCATTATAACCCTATAATAACTGCTGAGCAATGAGAATGTTATCCCTAATTTGTCTTCCCTTCATAAAAACTCTTTGATTATTATTTAACATAATTTTAACAATTGCCTTCATTCTATTAGTCAAGACCTTAAAATTTTACTATATAAAGGATGCTGGAGCAAGTTATATGCCTTAATTCTCTAAAGGATAAAGGGTTTAGAGACTTGGGGGCTAAGTATAAGAAGGTTTTCCTGATTTCTTTAAGAAGCATATACTTGGTAAAAAATTCTTGAACTACCTTTATAATCATGTTCCTAATACGTGGCCAAGCCTTTTGGGAGAAGAAACCATTTAATCCATCTAACCCAGAGGCCTTTTACCCATTCATTTGGGATAAAATTTTCTCTATTTCAAATGTTTCATAGGTTTGATAAGTGTTTCAGCTTCTACATTGCTAATTTTACTTTTCATGAATGAACTGAGAATTTGAACATAAGAGTTAGTAATTGAAATCTAACGGTAAGCTTAAATAAACTTACTACTTTCTTCATATGCTCATATTAGATATCAATTTACCATCTAGAGTTATAATAGCATAGATTCTGTTTGATTTTCTTTTAGCTATAATAATATTAAAGAAGAATTTAATGCATATGTCCCCTTTCCTTATCCAGATGACTCTTGCCCTTTGCTTTAGGAGTGAAAAGTAACCTTCCATTACTTTCTAATAATCCTTTAGAGCTTTTTTTCCTTCAAAAGTAATTCATTATTCCCTAAATTGAAATAGAGGTTCTATTGAATGCAATGGTAGTAGTAACCACTTACTTAGTCTTAGAAACCTTTTTAGAGTTGAGCTTTTTCAACTCCTATTTATTACACTTTAGTATTTGCATACAGTATATTACTTAGCTCCATTTATATCAACTTTCATGCCTCTTTTATAGTCCCCTAAAATCCAACAACACAAGCTAAAAAATTACTAAATCAAAATGGACTTCTTTACTCATCTTTTAGAAGATCTCACTAATTTTTATAAGGGTGTGATATGAGGAAAAACAAAGGGACCTATAAAACATGCTTTACTTTTAGGAAATTATGTCAACCAATCAATATTAAACAAATATATCTATGTCCTTCATACTTTAGGTTAGAAACACCCAAGTTCTCTAAACATTCCTTAATATCCTTAAATAAATTTCTCGAATTGTTGTGGCCATCAACTTTAAACCTATGCAAAATAGAGTTCAAGTCCCCATATATTAACCAAGGTCCCAAACACTCCCTTAGATTCTCCTTAAATTATCTTAAAACATTTTCCTTTGAAAGGAAAGATTGAAACCATAAAGAATACATGCATACACTCTGACTTTCTCCTAAATGAAATACAAAAAATATGAATGACTTTTTTATAAGCTTCCAACTCTTCAATCTCCACAAATCTAGAGTTATAACCAATAATTGTTCTTTTATAATAATGATATTGATGATTGGAGATAAATTGTGGCCCAATCTTCTCAACTTATTTAAGTCCTCTTACCTAATCTTAGTTTTCAAAAGACCTAAGATTACACAGGTTTCTCCTTAAATACACAATTCCTTAAAGCTTGAAGCTTGTAAGTGAATTTTAGATCATGTACATTTTAAGAAATAGTATTAATGTAGATATATATTTAACTTTAGAGCTCCTACTCTGACTACCTCTTTAATATTTCCTTCCCTTAATATTTTGAAATTATTCTTCATTGTTGTCATTTATACTATTCCTATCTAAGTTCAATGAAAGAACATTAGGAGCTAGAGAATTAGCAGTTACCTCTTTCATATTCATCTAACTACTATAATTTTCCTACTTATCATTAATCATAGGTTGTGTTTCACAAAAGTTCTCTAGAATTTCCTAGCTTATCATAGTTTCTTATTGATTTATTTTATAAGAGTCAATATTGTAAAAATCACAAGTACACGACGTAGTTGTAGCTAGTACTGGCAAGTACGAGTCGATCCCACGAAGACAGTGACTAGTAATTACCTCTTTCCTACTATCTAGCCTACATATTGATTTTGGAGTTAATAAAAGAAAATAAAACTAAATCAAGTAAAATAAAATAGGTAGCAATTAAGAACAGAGAAATAAGGGAGCAATTAAAAATTTATCATTATCAGTAATTAATGTCTAGGCTTTAAATCCCCCCAAAGCCCATAACAGATTAATCTTTTATTATGCAATTGTTTTATGATGTATTGGACCGTTAAGATTCCTATGGTATATTAAAAGCTGATCTTGAGTCTACTAACAAATAATCCTAAGGTTTTCAACCAAATTACTCATGTTAAAGGTTATAAGATTGCTTTACAAATTTGTGAATCCCTCTATTACGTTTGACCCTAATACGGAAGGTTTATGTCATCCTATCTCTAAGGTTGCAATAAACTCCTTCCAATTATGATAGATCTATTCAAACCTAAAATTTCTCAATCTCTACGTATGAAATTAGATTATAATTTAATATTCCTAGGTTTATTAAAACATAAATAAAACATGTAATCGGATCACAATAATCAATCAAACTAAATACATCAATAAAAGAATCAAATCATATCAAATTATTAACAAAGGGTTCATGTAACCTAAATACTAATAAGATGTTTAGTTACATATTATCTAATACAAAATCAAACATACACTGAAAATAAAATGAATTGAAAATAATGGGATCATAATTCTAAATCTCCCTGATTGTGTTCTATCGAGTATTTTTGTGATGTAAAGATTTGATCTTACATTTTGATGGATCTTTCAATGATTTCTTCATGTTTTCCACTTCCCTGAACCAAAATCACCCTTGAGAATGACCTTTACATCTAGAATCACCTCCTAACACCTACTCTTCTTCATTTATCCCCCAAAACTATCTTTTTATGGCAAAATTTAGGGTTTTGGGAGATGCACGGTCATGCATCAGGTTGTGCATCACCAAATGCTCTGAAAATTCCAAAACTACATAACTTTGGATATGTGCACAGTTTTGCATCACTTTTGTGCATCAAATCTTTATTTCATGTCATGTTTTTGTTCGAGTTGTTCTCCTTTAAGTTCGTGAAGGCAATTATAAGTTGTATACACACTTGGAAGGCATTAAGTATCAAATATATGATAAAAGTATATTATATCAAGAAAAATATATCAAATATGGGTGTAAAAATATAGTCAAATATTCATCTATCAAACATCCCTAGACTTAATCTTTTACTTGTCCTCAAGCAAACCAAAATCAAAATTATAAATTTACAAAATCAATCCATCATCAACCTCAATATTTCCATGCGTGCTATACATCATCATATCCTATTGAATCAAATTAACATACAATTTGAGTCAAGCTATCATAAAATTAGCTTCCTAAGCAATATTAATAGCAATCATATCAACAATCTCATTGAAATCAAAAGCATGTCTCTTTACATCCTTACTAAGATGTCACTCAATCCAGTCAAGTGTTTAGGGTGAAAAGCATTAAAACTTTTGATCAATGCATAGAAGAACTCTTACCATATGCTTGCAATAAAATCACATCTCCACCACTTATGTATAAACTAGAAACAAAATCAAAAGGTCTTTGTACTGATTGTAATGGGGTTTAGGTATGGTATAATTAGGATAATAAAAAGGGGTTGAAGGAAGTTTACGAAAAAGAACATTATAATGAAACTTATTCATAATACACATAGGTCCTTTCATTGCAAAACTAATGGTACTATATATTTATTCTTTCTTTTTTCTTATTTTTTAATATATTCTTGATTTTTTCTTTTTTATAATAATTTTGAGAATTCATCATGTACCAAAATTAGAGAAATATTGGACCATTCAAAAATTGAAGTTTCAAACAAGAAAATAATATAAACAACCGTCAGGGTTTAAAAAAATAAAAAGGTCTTCAATAAAAAATAGGATAATGGTTAATATGTTGGGTTTAATCAATGAAAAATACTAAGGCTCAAGTTATTCCTAAAGGTAATTTTGAGTGCTACAATTCAATGGGACAAATTTATACAATATAAGTTTGAAGAATTAACCCTAGAATTTTATACTATTTTACACTATGAGTTGGCCAAGTTAGATAATTTTTGGTTTTCATTGTGAGGAAAGCCTTATACTTTGGGTTGTGATATCATGGAAGAAATATTTGGTTTTCCAAAATCAAACATTGTTGAAAAACAAAAAAAACATGCTAAAATAATATTGGAAAAATTATGGTTGGATGTGTTTAATCTACATAATGCACCTAATAAAGATACTAAGAATCCTGAGCACTTGTTACTACATAAATTCATGTGTTGTTTAATCTACACAATGCCCCTAACAAAGTTATAAAAAATCCTGAGCACTTGTTACTATATAAATTCATATGTCATGTTGTTTTTGTAAATAGTCAAAGTAACAAATGCTCTAAAAAAGATTTATTTCCTTTTTTGTGCATGGATCATAAAATTCAAGTTGTACACCTACCTATATTTTGCAAACGATAGTTACTTCGCTTAATAAGAAAAGTAGCTATCTTGACATAGGTTTTCTTGTCACTAGTCTGGCTTAATTATATGGCATTAATGTTGATGACCTAACCTCTATTTTCCTTAGTGTTTAAATCACAAGCATTTGAGGCAAGATGAGATCTTAGAGTGCTATGCTATTTAACTTCGAGATATCAGTTTCAAATCAAAAGTTAAACACAGGACAAGACAGATGAGTTCAAGTTTTGCACAACAACAAAAAAAGGTCTCGTTAAATGAGGAATCTGAGGAGGATGAAGCAGTATAAGCAACAACACTTAAAAAATGAAAGAAAAATAATAAGCACCTAGAGGGTCGTTTGGAAACCATAGAGGCACAGCTGAAGGAGGTCATGCACCATTAGTGATATCTGTTAGAGTAGTGCCCTAAAGGCAATCCCCTTTAGCGCATTTTGTTCATAGTCATGTACAGACTTTATGAATAAAT
>JANIHY010000210.1:43972073-43990126 GCA_027479065.1 Erythroxylum brevipes
CAATTTTTATCAAATCATTTGAAATCAAAGAATGTAACAATTGAACCATTTGATTAAAAAGTCCGAAACAATTGTAGCCATTTCCAATCATTCGAAAACAAAACCTAACAATAACTTTTCAAATCATATCACTTCTTGATTTTTTTCGAAAACACAAACAATAAATTTGTTTTAAAACATTCCTATTCTAAATTTTTCGAAAACTTGAAATTAGCTTATAATTCAAATAATAAACATGTTACCCACCTCATTTCCATGCTAGTACTTTGTTCAAAGCATCAAATCTCCAAATTCCTTCTTCTTTTCTCAACTTTAAAATTCCCTAAGCCATAATCATCCAAAATAAATATCATAAAAATCATAATTACTCAAATTAACTATTGGAACTCCAAATTCATCATATTCTCAAGCCATCTAAATCAAGACATTTTAAAAAACTCCACAATTTCAAAAATTATAAAAATGGTATAACCCTAATTAACCTCCAATCTAACCAACCTATAGTTCCTATAGGTTAGAAACTCCAATACTTAGCTTAGAATCCAAAAACCCCTTTGAAAAATCAACATCTTCTTCCTCCTCTAACCATTTCTCTCTCTAGGTTTTTTTTTCACCATAACAAAACCATCATCTATTTCATTCTGCTAAAGCAAAATAAAGATGAAAACTAACCTTGGAGGCTTGAATCTTCTCTTTTCCACAAAAATCCTTAGCTTTCCCTCTCTTCTCTTTCTCCTTCTCCACCAACGAAGCCATCTTCTCTCTTTTCTTCTTTCATTTGTTCTTCTTTTCTTCTTATGGTCGGCTTCTCCCTTCAAACACATGACAACCCCTTCCTTTTTGTCTTTCTTGCCATGTCATTAAAATGAGTGGCTAAAGACTGAATTGCCCCTCCATCAAAGCCTTTTAATTTACCTCTTTAAGTGGACTTCCCAATATGCCCCTATACTCATCTTAGTTCAAGCTTACTTTAGGACAAGTTTATAATCATCAATTTGAAGAAATTTGTCAAAACTTCCTTCTATAGAATTGTTCCTTATTGTCTTAATTTCATATTGACACCAAAATCATTTAATTTGGAGTACTACATCAAAAGTTATGCTTAAAACATTTCAGATATGTCTTATGCTAAACCATTTTCCAGCACGATTATTTCCATTCAAAAATTGATGTCTTTACAGACAAAATTGAAACTCAATCTATTCATAAAAAATTTGTTCCTATTTCTCTAGTTTAATCCAAATCAAGCATCACCTCATTTGGATTTCTAGATCAAAAGTTATGGCTAAAATATGTTCAGATGTTCCTAATCCAAGACCGCACACGAATCCGAACTTCAATTCAGAAATTAAAAGTCTTATGGGCTAAATTGAAATTAACTTTCTTCACATGACTTGTATCCCCATGTCTTAATTTTATTTTACATCAAGAATCACTTCAATCGGATCACCACAAATCCCGAATTTATCAAAATACTGAACTATATTTAGAAAATTTATTGACTCACTTTGATTAATTTAATCAAGCTCAATTTAATCTCAAAAATTCACAAATTTCCTATAAAAATGAAATTCATTGTCTTGGGAATCTAACGCTTCAAAAACCAAGTTAATCAGATGTCGGACGGAAAGTCTATAAGCAAAAGATCGGAAGAGGGACATAATAAGAAATAAGAGTAGAAACATGTATATATGTATAAACACATATATATATCCGAATTTTTTTCAAAAATCATATATCTTGATCCCGAATTCCAAAATTTGACAAATTTGGTGTCGATGGAAAGATAAAAGGAAGCTCTAATACTTCCATGAATAAATCAAAAATCAATTCTATCTCTAAAGGGGTCAAAAACCTAGTCAAAGTTACTTAAACATCACCTAAACAAACTCCAAACTTTCAGATTTCATATCTTCCAATTCCCACATCCAAAAATTGCATACCTTATAGCGTCGGAAAGATTGACAGGCAAGCTACACCTTTCATGAAGATCACTTACTCTAATTCAGACTAAATCTGTACGACGAGTGACCTCAAAGCCGAGTACCCGCAAATGTACACTTAAAGATATTTTTGCAAAGCAAACTTTGACTGATCATAACTTTTACTCCCGATATCGAAAAATATCAAACTTTATGACAACGGAAAGCTCTTAACATAAGCTACAAGTTTCATAAAGATCATTTTCTCAAATTTAGCCTAAATCAAAAAGTCAACTTTTATCTCCAAAAAGTCAAACTTTCACAATTTTTCATATTTTCACACTTTTTCTCTTTATTTTTCATTTTCAACTTCCATTTCAATCAACTCATTTACTTAAACTTTCATAACCCAAACAAATTTACTCAAATATCAAAGTTCTCAAATCTTTTCTCATTAATTTTTCTTAAAGCACAATGACATCTATTACACTATTCATATACAAACACTCATTTTATTTTATTTTAATATTTCTAATATCCACTAAAAATTCGGGGTCCAATAATCGAAGTAACTATGGTTTGAAACATATGAGTGGATGTGCAGACTTGAACCTTATTATCTATGCACCAAAGTATAAATAAATCTTTATTTGAGAATTTGTTATTTTAGCTCTTGGCAAAAACAATATGACACATAAATTTATTCAATAACATGCACTTAGAATTCTTAATAATATTATTTGGAGCAATGTGCATATTAAAACCCATTAGTTGTTTCCAAAATGTTTTAGTATGAAAATTCTCATTGTGTCAACAATTTTTGAAGCAGTTATGATAAAACCCATGCCAAAATAATTACTCTTCGTAGTAATCGAAGTAACTATGGTTTGAAACATATAAGTGGATGTGCAGACTTGAACTTTATTATCTATGCACCAAAGTATAAATAAATCTTTCTTTGAGAATTTGTTATTTTAGCTCTTGGCAAAAACAATATGACACATAAATTTATACAATAACAAGCACTCAGGATTCTTAATAACATTATTTGCTGCATTATGCAGATTAAACACATCCAAACCCATTAATTATTTCCAAAATGTTTTAGCATGAAAATTCTCATTGTGTCAATAATTTTTTATTTCAAAAAACCAAAAAATTCTTCCATGATATAATAATCTAAATTATACTATTTTTCTTACAATCGAAACAAAAAATTATCGAACTTGCGCAATTTAATAGTATAATGTTATGTGGAATTCAGGTGTTAGTTCTTTGAACACAAGACGATAACAATGTATAAACTTACCTCAGTGAATTCTAACACTTATGGCCTCAACCTTTTCTTTCAAATTTAAATCTTTCAAAATTGATAAATCAAAATACCTAGGTGCAACAATTATTTTAGAATGAAGGGGTTTGAAATTTCTAAACTTCTTCTTAAGAGAAAATTAAAAAAGGATTTCCAAAATCCTTCACCAAATCACATGCACTATAGCCCAAAACCTTTTATTCCTTTGAGGTTGCAATGTTTTGCCAATTTTCTAATTCTAGGAGACATTATGGAGGATGAAATTGCAAAATAACCAATAAACAACATCAAAAATGCAAATTTTGATTAAAATATGCATAGGAGAGAAGGTGTATTGAACAAAATCTTGCAAAAAACATTAACATTGTTTACATACAAAATCTTGTTGCTTATTTTAATGTATGCAATATTGCAAGTATATGGATCCTATATTGTAGTACATAAGATATCGTTCCTACCAGGATTGGATTAGTCACCTAACAATTTGAATGTACTTTGTCCGAGGTAATACAAGATTGAATTAACTAAAAATAAAATAAATTAACTAAAATTAAAATAAACTAATAAAATTTAATAATTAAACCAGTAAAGATAACATTAAGAGCTAAGATAATTAATAATGGAAACTTAAAGGTTATCATATCCTTATTTTTTCTTCCTTTTTACCTAGTTAATTCAATTATGCTTGATCCCAGATATTTTAAAGTTTTGACTACCCTCGCTCGAGATCTAACCAAGTAATCCCAATTGAAATAGATAACAATTGAGTTAAAATATCTTGATTCTCAAAACAACTCAATTATATTTGTAGCAATCATAAGGATAATCAAAACACTATTAAAGTGTCTCTTTAATTATTTATTAACCTGATCTTTGTAAGTCTATTAATGTGCCAACTCTCATTGTGTAACTTAACATAAACAAATTTGATTCAATATCTTGATTTCTATTAATTATAAGCACAATAAATACCACAAAGCAATCAAATATTGAATTCAACAAGGTAAAAGTAAAAAAAATCAAGAATAGGCCTTGATATAGAATTAGAATTCCATAATCATGCTCAAAACACAACTATTCAAATTTAGCATACAAGGGAATGAAATAGAAGAAGAGGAAAGAAAGAAATCAGTTTGAAGCCTTGATCATGAAAATCTAGAAAGTTGGAGTTGATCTTGATGTTTCCACTTTTGGTCTCCTTTTTTGTGAAGTGCAGCCTCCTCTTTTTTGTTTTTCTTTTTCTTGTTATACTATTGAGACTTCTAGGGTTCTTTATAAGTTTTTCCACTTATTTTGGTTCTAAAAATAGCTCCAAAAATATCACTCGTTGGAAATTGCCTATGCAAGATCATGCATCCTCTGCCTATGTACGATCGTGCACTGAGGATGCATGATCTTGCATTAGCTATCAAAACTATCTAGCACGATCATGCATGTTCATCCTTACATTACTTAAGGTTCTTAAACCTTTGGTTGTATATCAGAAACTATTTTTCTCTTGAACCCTTGGTTGTATATCATATGTATCAACTTGAGGTTTTTCTTCTATCCAGATGTGAATTTATGTTTCTTAAATTTCTCTAAGTTTCACCTCACTCCCATTATTGTCATTGTAAATAAATTATCCTTCTAGGAATGTAGCATGTATTGAGACAAACATCCTTTGTTGAAGAGGATGATAAAATTGAAATTGGACACTCTTTTGAATACCCTATAAACTTACATTTATCTAATTTGGATTGAAGCTTATCAAACGGTGCACGCTTCATATAAACATTGCATACTCAAATTTTTAGGTACTACAAGTTTGGTCTATGGTGGACTCATATATGATGTATATATAACTCAATTCCTTTAATCTATAGATTGTCCAAGACAAGTGCGCTTATCATTTTATAATATAAGATTCAGAGTACCAAGCATCGATCTCACAGAGACTATCAGTAATAGTAATAACTCTTTTCTTATTAACTAACAATCGAGGTGATATTAATAAATCATATTTAAAATTAAAAAAAACTAAGGAAAAGTCAACATAATTAAATAAACTAGAATGGAAAAAAGATATGAAAAATTAACCAGTAAAACAATAGTACCTAAAATTTGAATCCCCTAAGACTTCTTATATAATCATAATTTGATTAATCAATTTATTCTAAAGTTCATTATTATGGAAATTCCTCAATTATGATAATAGCTTTCTTAAGGCTATTAACACCTAATCATAAGTTGATTAATTGAAATCTCTTTCTAATTTAAACCCTTAGAATTGCATTAGTCGATTTATGAGTTTCACTATTACGTTTGACCTTAATTTGGAAGATTTATGTCGACTTATCTTTGGGTTTACATATAACTCCTTTTAATTATGTTAGATTTATTCATACATTTAGTTTTTTAATATTTCATGTGATCACAAAAGAATTAACATAATGGTAAGATTAATATAAGAAAAAAAACATAATTGAATCTCTATGGATTTAAAGAATTAATAAAATTAAAATAAAATCAATATGAGGTCCATCTCAAAATTCATGCAATGTAAGTACGACAAAAGGTTTAGCTCATAATCATAGAAAACAAAAGATCAAAACTAAAGAAAAAGCTAAAATCAAGGATTACATTATTGAAATCCTTAAAATCTCCAAAAAATTTACTCTAGATTGATGAAAATGTTCTTTAAAGGGGTTTTGTTGGTTATTAATCATGCTTTACATTGCTTTAAGGTTTCCAGTTATGTTTCCTAAGCCTCCTTACTTATTCCATCAATTTTTCCATTTTAAATTCAAAATTCATATTTTGTGACATATACAAGCATCAATGAAGCAATCATATGGATAATTAACTCACAATTAAGAGCACTCTTGAATTGTTTATTAATATGATATTTGTAAGTATAAGATACCGACTCTCATTGCACAACTTAACACAAATAACTTTAATTCAATCTTTTAATTTCAAGTAAGCACAACAAATACCACAAAGCGATACTATATTGAATTTAACATGATAAAAGTTAAATAAAACAACTCAAAAATAAAAACCTAATCTAGAATTAGAATTCCATAATCATGTTTGAAATAAAATTATTTAGAATTGACATCTAAGGAAATAAAATAGAATAAGAAAACAATGGTTGATAAGGTTAGTGAAGGTATGAGGTTTTTGGGAGCCAACTTACATCTCTAATCCCTCACATCTCTTCGATGATTAGATAGTGGTTGCCTATAATCCCTCTTCAATTCAAATTTCTAATTTGTACATGCCGAATTAGTTGATTAATTTCACAAGGTTTTTAGAATGATATCCTTACCATTTTAAAACATATATTATTTATATTACTAATATCTCTTTTCAGAGATTAAAGTTATGAGATGATATCAAGAGAACCTCTGGGAGTGTTCAAGGCTCATGGTTTATATTAGAGGATATGAATTTTGTGTTGCATATGAATGAAGATGAAGGCTCTAAAGTGCTTCAAAAGAACTTATTATGGAAGTTAAACTAGGTTTTAAATCATATTGGCATTATAGACTTAAACTATACGTGGTAATTTTTTTCTTGAAATAATAAACAACAAAAAAAAACTAGTTTATTAGGAAAAAAAGCTTGACAGAGCTTTTGTAAACAAAGGTTGGCTTATGCAATTCCCTAATAGTTTTGTTAGCTTTGGTTTCTTTTATGTTTTGATCACTCCACTATTGAGTTTCTCCATCTCAGTTCTTCTTCCTCCCCCAAATACTCCTTTCGTATTCCAAAATTATATTATTAAAGGTAAGAGATCTAGAGGATGTGGTCAAGACTGGTATTGGGAAGATAGAAATGGTTATAATGTTTATCAAATAATGAGGAAACTTAAAGCAATCAAATAAGGAATCAAAGCTCTTAATAAAAGTGTCTACCTTGATAATGAAATTGACCTTACGTCTATAAAGGAGACCCTCAATGGGCTCAAGTTGAATGCTATAGGGATCCCTTTAATATAAACTTAAGGAATTTGAAATTTAAGGCCCTTAATGATTATAATCAGGCTTTACACTTACATAACTCCTTACTTAAGTAAGGATTAATTAGCTTAAAGATGGACGCAACAATACTAAGTTCTTCTATAACTTTATTTTGTCATATAAGAACAAATAGAATATACTCCTTGATAGATTAAGAGGGGAACTAGTGCAAAGACTAATCTATGATTGGAGTAATTGCTTTTAATTAATATAAAAACTTACTTACTAAAAGCTCCTCTTGTGCTTCTTCTTTTAACGCATTGAGATCCTTTGTAAGATTCTTCTTAAACTAAGAAATGAAGGATAGTCTCTCTAGACCATTTAATAAATGCCCTCGTTAGCTTAAATCCAAATAAACCACCTGGGTCAGATAGGTTTAATACCTTTTTTTATAGAATACATGAGAAATCACATGTTTTTTTAATGGAAACAATCTCGAAATCCTTAAGTAGCAAGAAGATGCTCAAGGAAGTCGACATGACTTATATTTACTTAGTCTTTAAAAAAAAGGAATCCCAAATCCATATAAGTTCATCTAATATCTTGTTGTAATACTATTTACAAAGTTATTTCAAAACTCATTACACACTAGAAGAAAAGGTGCCTTAAAGTCCCTAATTAGCGCTCATCAAGGAGCTTTATCTATGGAAAAATAATAAGAGATAATATTATACTATTTTAGGATTTGTTCAAGGATAATGATACTAAATCTTCTATTAGGAGTCGCTCAATGAAAATAAACTTTTATTCTCTCTCGCTCAATGAGAGAGACTAGCTGAGCATTGTGTAATGAGTTAGTAATAAGATCAAAGGAGTATGTTAGGATGTCTGCTTTATTAGAACAACTTTCACATGAAATATTTATGCTTTATTGTGAGAAAGGAACAACACTTTATATAGGGGAATTCGTTTAGATAAGCATAACCTGATAATAAAAACAATTTATTGGATTATGGAAGTTCTCTTGATCAATAAGGTCTAAGTGGGAGCTAGCATATAGATGAAGCTCAACTAAAATCTAGAAACTTTGGATGCAATAGCAAAAAGCTAAATTATGTTATAATCTCTACATTATTCTTATTATTTGATTGCCACTAACTCAAGGTTTCTATAGGGCTTTTTTGTGCATTGGTTGTAATGATTTGCTATATATCTGCTTTGAGTTTGATATATTAAAATAATTCATTAAATTTAAAAAATTTTAAATAATTAAAAGGAATTTGGATAATAATTTAGATGATCAAAATAGTTTTCTTTATAAATTAGTTTAGAGTCATTACACCACAAAATTATCCCTAATGTAAGACAAAACGAGGCAAGGAGGTGTGGGCTGCTGCGGCGTCGTTTCTGTCAATTGCTGCTCTACTCCTCAAATCTTTGGGGCCAGTAAATATTCTGTCAAATGTAGAGCATGCTGCATCACATGACAGAGTGTTTACTAGCCCCAAAGATCTTTGAGGAGTAGAGCATGCTGCATCACACAATCAGAGGGGACCAGCCCAACTTCACATGGTTTCCCAAGCCAATAGTCCGATGTTGAAGCGCCTAGTAACGGGGACCAACGCGTTATAAACCAAGCAACTGCATTTCGTTTCCTACAAAATATGATCAGCGTTGGCACTGCTTTGAGTATAGAAGAGAGGGACTTTTTCAGAAGTCTGAGGGTAGTAAGGACTTGTTCAGAAGTCCAAGGTTAGTAAGGGCTTGTTCAGAGGTCTGAGGGTAACTTTTGTTCCTTACCACCATCACGTGTGTGAGTCGATAAAATCCGAGAGTTTAGTTCCGATGATTTCTCTCGTTATCTCATGGTTGAGAGATTTTCTGCCTCCAGTTTGTTAACCTTGTTACGGTTGACTGTAAAATTCGTTTCTCTCTGGTTTTTAACTTCAAAATTCTCTCCTTTTCTCGTCTGAAGTACCTAAGATATTTGCTGAATTGTGGCAGCTTGTTATGTATAATTAATGTTTTTAAGTTTCTAACTGTGTTTGTTGGAGTGCATTGTAAAAGTTCTAGTCCTTTTGAGTAGTGGCAGTGAATTCAACTTTTCCTTTCGGAACATATAATCCATAGCGCATTCAACAGGAACAATCGAGTGCAATGACAACCATAACTACTACATACTTTGTGTCGAGGAGTTCACATGTCCACAGCCATGCATCAGAAACCAAAACCAACTTGATCCAGATTGGGTTGAGGAGTCAAAGCGTGACATATAGTGGTTTAAGGTCCTCGAACATGGTGGATGTTCTCCAAATGAACACCTCCCCAAAAGCTCTTGCTAGGAAAACTACCGAAAACGCATATGAAATTGAGACCAACATGCCATCGGGGAAAATCATATGCGGGCAAGGGATGAACTTGATCTTCGTTGGGGCTGAGGTCGGTCCGTGGAGTAAAACTGGTGGACTTGGTGATGTCCTTGGTGGACTCCCTCCAGCAATGGCGGTATACAGCCGTCCTCTCATGGAGATTTATGCTTGTCCCTCCCTCGTATCCCATTTCAGTTTACTGACTCATTTCCTCTTTTTTTCTTTTTGTTGTCAAGGCAAGAGGACATCGCGTTATGACAGTGTCTCCTCGCTATGATCAATACAAAGATGCATGGGACACCTCTGTGTTTGTTGAGGTATGATACTTTGATGTTTAGGTCTTTTGTAGGATTTGGATGCTCTAATAATAATTTTGAACGTTCAGATTCAAGTTGGGGATAGAATTGAAGCTGTTCGCTTCTTCCACTGCTACAAACGGGGAGTTGATCGTGTCTTTGTGGACCACCCATTCTTCCTTGAGAAGGTTTCCAATTTCTTAATTCTTGTTAACTTGACGTCCCGTCTGCCATCTTAATTATATGAGGCACAGAAGATTTCAATCTCTTACATTTCTAATAGCAAATTTTCTGAATGTTTAAGGTGTGGGGGGAAACTGGTCCCAAAATATATGGCCCCAAAGCGGGACAAGATTACAAGGACAACCAACTGCGTTTTTGCTTGTTATGCCTAGTAAGTAATATTTTCACTTCTTAATTTCCCGTGCGTTTTGTAATCTTCACATGGTGTTTGAAAATGTTCGAATTGAATTCATTAACGAATTGGATTCAATTATATTAATGAGATTGAATTGAATTCAATTTACATTATTTAAAACAAATATAGTAATATTAGAATTAAATTCAATTCCACTGTTTGGAATACAATCAAAATGAATTCAATTATTTCATATACTATTTTTATCTTTGACTAAAAAATAATCTTATTAAATAATAAACATTCATACTTACATAGAGCAAATTATATCATCCATAAAGTTTCACACTCAAGATCACAAATGGAACAAGATTCACTTAAAATGTAGCCGAAAACAAACAAACAAAAAAATCTAGATATATACAAAAAAGATTAGAGAAATGCAAAAGAATGTTGACAGGATGGAGCGAAAGGAGAAACCAAATCGAACAATATATCTAAAAAATAACGATGATCATAGATTAAAAAATAGAAAAAAGAAAAAAATACCCATGAAAAAGAAAAAAAGAAAAAAATGGATATAATGGGAGGTACTGATTCGTGTAAAAGATGTTGTTATTTCATTTTTTGGTGGGAGGGACTGTTGGTGGTGGGAGAGGCTACTTAAAGTGAAGAGATATATGGTAAAATTAGATGGGTAGTATTGGAAGGATGTTTTCGACGTTAAGAATAAAAACTCAGTTTATAATTCAACTTCGATACTTTTTCACGTGAATTCAATATATAAAAAATGACAAGGTTTAATTTATGTACCCATCTCTTTTTTTGGCACCCAAATGAATTGAATTCAATGCTGGACACCCGCTTAGTCACCCCACTAGAGATTTTATGCTTCAGTCATGGTTCTGTAGTACAATCTCAGGATGAGATTTGAAATGCTGGAAAAATTATTAAAAAAAAGATGCCCTCTGACTGATGGATTTTTGGCTGCTTGGGTTGTAGTATTTGTTTGTCTTCAGTCGGAAGTTGACAGTTTAAACACAAGTGATAGAGGTTTTGGACGACATCACTTCAAATGTTTCCACTCAGAATTTAAAGACCTTACGGTTTATACTTGTATCCAGTTTGACATGTCTGGTCATGTAGCTATTTCAACTTTTATCTGTTTTGTTTGGTGAGTTGACAGGAATAACATTGTTGCTGCTTGCAGGCTGCTCTGGAAGCACCAAGGATTTTAAACTTGAATAGTAGCAAACATTTCTCAGGAACATATGGTGTGTATGTTTTTCTGCAACTCTGGAGCCTTATCTTTTTCCTTACAAGCAATGAAATAACACCAACTTCCACGTACGAACCATTGCAGGAGAAGATGTTGTATTCATCGCCAATGATTGGCACACAGCTCTCCTCCCATGCTACCTTAAAACCATGTACAAACCTAGGGGGATTTACAAGAATGCGAAGGTAAATTATGCTTTAAATTAATATTAGTTTGATTTCGAAGCAGTTCAACGTGTGACATGAGTGCTACGATTGTGTTTTGTAATTGATAACAGGTTGCTTTCTGCATCCACAACATTGCCTATCAGGGAAGATTTGCCAGTTCAGACTTTTCGCTTCTCAATTTGCCAGATGACTTCAAGAGTTCTTTTGATTTTATTGACGGGTATGCTAGCTATTAATTGATTAAAGATTTACAGAATATGTGTATAAGATTGTCTCAGAGGCTGTTCTTCTTTCATGTTTTGAAGAGATTTCTCTTGGCAGGTATGAAAAACCTGTAAAGGGGAGGAAAATCAATTGGATGAAGGCTGGAATACTGGAATCAGATAGGATTCTAACTGTGAGCCCATACTATGCCAAGGAACTAGTTCTTGGAGTAGAAAAGGGTGTAGAATTGGACGGCGTCATTCGTAAAATCGGCATTTCTGGTATTGTTAACGGTATGGATGTCCAAGAGTGGAATCCTGCAACTGACAAGTACATCAACGTAAAATATGATGCCACAACTGTAAGTCCCTTACAGCAAATTGTAATTGATAAACCTTATAACTTGAACATAGAGAATGATGAGTGGGCATTGTAGGTTATGGAGGCAAAGCCTTTATTGAAGGAGGCCCTTCAAGCTGAAGTTGGATTACCGGTGGACAGGGACATTCCTTTGATTGGCTTTATTGGTAGACTGGAAGAGCAGAAAGGTTCAGATATTCTCGCTGCAGCTATTCCAAAGTTCATTGGGCAGAATGTTCAGATAGTAGTTCTTGTAAGAAAAGCAAACAAAAATTCTCCAGTATTTTATGTTGTTTTGGCTGATACCATGCCGAGTTTGATGTTCTCTTTCAGGGAACTGGAAAAAAATACATGGAAAAGCAGCTTGAAGAGTTGGAAATACTATATCCAAATAAGGCTAGAGGAGTTGCAAAATTCAACGTCCCCTTGGCCCATAAGATTATAGCCGGGGCTGACTTTATGATGATTCCAAGTAGGTTTGAACCATGTGGTCTGATTCAGCTGCATGCTATGCGATATGGAACGGTAATGACTTTATGATGATTGCAAGTAGATTCAGTCCGAACACTTGGTGTCATGACAATTTAGCACATAATCTCCCTGCAGGTGCCCATTGTTGCATCTACCGGTGGACTTGTTGATACCGTCAAGGAAGGTTACACTGGTTTCCAAATGGGGGGTTTCAGCGTTGAAGTAAGTGAATGACAATTGTTATAGTTCTATTTTCCCCAAATCTCAACCAACTGGAATTTTTCCCAGTGTGATGCAGTTGATCCGGCAGATGTAGCTGCGACAGTAAGGACTGTCATTAAGGCTCTTGCAACCTACGGAACCAATGCCTTGAAAGAAATGGTACAAAATTGCATGGCGCAAGACCTTTCGTGGAAGGTTAGTGTTGACTAAGCAAATGTCAAATCCCATTCATTGTATTTTTAATGTAGTTTTTTTTAATAAAAAATCCTGACAATACATTTGACTTCATACAGGAACCCTCTAAATTGTGGGAAAAACAGCTGCTGGAGCTAGGAGTTGCTGGTAGTGAAGCTGGCGTGGAGAGGGAGGAGGTTGGTCCTCTTGCCATGGAAAATGATGCCGCTCCTTGAGCAGCTACACGCATTATATGCTCGACTTTTAACATCACTAAGTTAACGGTTCCTAAAGTTGTACCAGCACACCTTTTTTTTTTTTTTTACCATCCAGTATCCGACTTCACTAGAATAGTCGATTAATCCGAATTCGAGCCGGATAGGGTCATATAAACGGCAAAGTTCTTCCTCACAAGTGCGACTCTATGCCCAAATAGCATTTGTTTCTAACCTCGATCGGTGAATGAATAGAATTCAAAAAGAACAGGAATGTACAGAAGTAGCATTTGTTATCCTCAGTTTTCTGAGAGTAACTTTGTACTCTTGGCGTATCCCACTACATATATACTTATATAAGTAGAAATAAAGGATTCTTCTTCTTATAAAAGGCATTTATTTTCCAGAGCATTGAATGTCACTTTAACAAATAAACTTTCTTATTAAATTTGAAAACAAAAATAAAATGAAATTAAGTGAATTTAAATTTATTAGTTTCTCGATTCCAGGTCCAGGACGCTAAAGAACAACGCCGGCGAACTTTTCGTTGGAGAATGTGGTACTCTTTGCTTTTATAAAGCATAAGAATTTCGTAAAGGAGACACCTTTGAAAACGGCCAGCACATCACTGTTACAGTTACACAATGGAAAAGTAATCATTTTTAAGAAACGAAAGCTAATAGTATATTGACTTGAAGCATTTGCCCATAAACGAAATAGAGAACTGTCTTCTTATTGCAACGATACTGAGAATCTTATAACGATGTCTCATACAAAGAGGGTCGAAATGGAATATGGCGTGGCATGTTACTACAAGGTTACACGTTGATGATTCTAATTTATAGGAGACAAAAAGATTAGGTAAAGATTAGAGTGCGAGTCACCGAAAGTGACTCACCCAGTCACTCGCTAATTAGATATTATGGCTTTGCTTTGCATCTATGCAAAGCAAAACTGTCCATCTTCGGTCGTTGAAAGCAAATGCCCCAACGGAAACTCCTCAGAACCACAGGCCTCAAGAGCCTAAATAAATCTATAAAAAGCCCCCTGGCCGGGAATGGTGACCATGTGAAGTGTGTGGGCCCCACTTTAGCATGCACAAAGTTAAAAGCATCAGGACCGACCCGACCCGACCCTGGCCTTCACAAAATATCAATACACCCAATTACATTTCGTTTGATAACATTATAAAAAAAAATCAATGTCGAATTGATACAATTAATTCCCTAAGAACCACGAAAAGGCATATTATAATTTGTGTGGACATCATTTATTGACAACCTTAATTTGATGTTTCTTTTCTAAGAACAAACTAAACCTACCAGGATATTTTTATATACACTTTCGGCTTTGCAATAAATAATGAAAAACGTTTTCAAAGTAATACAGTTGACAAAATCTGAAAATCCCAAACACATACTTAATGATGATCAAATCAATGTTCTTATAGTATTTTTACCAATCTTATTATCCTATATACACCTTAATAAATGCGATTTCAGTGCCTTTCCACAGTTCCACTGACTGCCTTGGCACCTTTTGGCTTTAGCGGCATTGCCCAGCTCCGTCTTCCACAAAGTGTAAGCTAACTCGCAACTTATTAGCACAAGGAGAATCCGTCTCTCTCTCTCGCGAAACGCCAGTGCTTTGGTAGGTGCGTGTATCATCAGTGATCGACTGTGAGAATCAGCAATCTCTCTCTTTGAATGCTTCTTAGGCTCTACTCACTATCTTTCTTGCTTTGTTTTCCCAGCATCTCATGAGAAGCATCATTATTGGCGTTGAAAGTTCCTCACGCATTTGTCTCTATCACCGCCATTTTGCTCACTGCTTCTCACTTGAGCCTTATCTGGATCTCTAAGCTACTGGGCACTCATCAAGTTCCAAACTTCGGTGAAGAAACCATGGGATTCAGTAGACTCAACCGCTATGCTTCACTACTCCTTTCCATTTCAGGTACTTTCTTGGGAAAAAATCCTTTTGTTGGGTTAAGATTCATTGATTAACGGTTTTTTTTTTATTATAATAAAGTTCAATTACAAATAGGTCTACTGTTTCCTGCTATGGTGGGTTCAATCGGGATCAATTACGGCCAAATTGCCAACAATCTTCCTCCACCAGAAAACGTAGTGCCTCTGGTTATGTCAATTGGAGCCACCAAAGTTAAACTCTACGACGCCAACCCGCAAGTGCTTCGAGCATTCGCTGGCACAGGGGTGGAATTCATAGTAACAATTCCCAACGAAAAGCTCCCGAAAATGAGAGATCCAAGCATAGCTCAAGACTGGATCAAAAGCAACGTCCAAACCCACTTGCCAGCAACAAAAATCACCTGCATAACAGTCGGCAACGAAATCTTAACCTACAACGACACCACTCTTACCAGCAGCCTCCTTCCCGCAATGCAAAGCGTCCACGCGGCTCTTGTAAACCTTGTTTTAGACAAGCAAGTCAGTGTTACCACAGCACACTCTTTGGCTGTCCTCGAAACCTCCTACCCGCCATCGGCAGGGGCATTTCGCCGAGATCTGGTTGGATACATTACACCAATCTTAAACTTCCACGCCAAAACAGGCTCGCCATTCTTAATCAATGCATATCCTTACTTTGCATACAAGGGCAACCCAAAACAGGTTTCTTTAGACTTTGTTCTTTTCCAACCAAACCAGGGCGTTGTAGATCCAGGCTCCAATCTTCACTACGACAACATGCTGTTCGCTCAGATCGATGCTGTATACTATGCTTTGTCGTCTTTGGGTTACAAGAAGCTCCCCGTTCAAATATCAGAAACTGGGTGGCCGTCGAAAGGTGATGAAGATGAAGCCGGGGCTACGCCGGAGAACGCTAAGAAATATAATGGGAACTTGATAAAGGCAATTTGCGAGAGAAAGGGGACTCCGATGAGGCCCAGCACCGATTTGAACATTTACGTGTTTGCTTTGTTCAATGAGAACATGAAGCCCGGACCAACGTCGGAAAGGAATTATGGGCTGTTTAAGCCCGACGGAACTCCGGCGTATGCGCTTGGAATTAGTGGGGCTGATGCTGTTAGTAACACGAGTTCTTCCTCTGGCGGAGTTAATTTTACCTCAGGGACAACGCCACCGTCGGCGGAAAGTTCTTCCACCGGGTATTTGTCTATTTCTGGTACTGCAAAGGTGAGTGACTGAATGAGTAATTTGATTTTTGCACAATCCCATTGTTTCTGGCGAACTAGTTCATAATTCAATCTGTCCCTCAGACCGTTTCATATGTTGTGTTTTAGTAGAAACATTAAAACTCGTCTAAAAGTACTACGCCGGAGAAAGTTCGAGCCTTGACAATTTCTGATTTGGGACTCATTATCTTTACTCATCTAAGATGCAATTGAATTCCCGGATTGATTGAATATATCTTATTGATCAAAATGTGCAGGCAAAGTGTGGGCTTGCGATTGGCCAGGCGGCGCTGCTGCTGCTATCTGCAGTGCACATGGGGGTCTGGGTCTGGTTAAATGCTAGATATTGAAATTGATGCTTTTTTGGTAAACAGTTTCGGAGAATATCTAAGGGCCACATATATCGTATCATGTGTTTTCATCTGGACAAAGGAGCGAATTAATAAGAGACAGCTTGGTAGATGGTGAAAGGTTCGTGAACTTCTTCCTTTGCTTTTTCTCTGTCTTACGATATTCTCCATAAGTTTTTGGTTAATTTACAATTCATAACCAAGGCCCCTTCACGTTAAATTTCTTTAGTTAATTTACAACACCTACTCAACATATTTGTAGTTAAATATGTATGATCTTGTTCTTCAATTTCTATAATGTGTTAAGTGAGAAACTGAGCACAGAGGAGACCAAATCGGTGGATTTTGTGAATAGTATCCATGAAAATCTGAAAAAGAAGATTTTGTTTTCTTCATTTTGGCTTGTTGGTTTCTCTAACAACTTCCTGTTTTTGTAATTTGCAGGGGAAGTTCAAGTTTCCGTTATTTTCAGTACTTGTAGGATTTGGTAGATTCGATTAGCACAGATGAGAGACGGCCTTTTTCTGGGGAAGGCCTTATAGGTTATTTGTTTCATCTGTTAGTGTCTTCTTTCTTAAGCTTTGTGGACGACTAGAGAATTCATTCAATGGCTATGATTTAATAGGTAGTTGGCATTTCTTTGTATGTACTTCAATTGGTGCTTGCCCACCAGCAAATAAAATAAAAAGCAGTAAAGACTATGGTAATGAATGTTCTGACGCGCTGACACATACCCTTTTATTTCTGACCTCTTAACAATTTTAAACTAAATGATATGAAAAAAAGACTGATTAGATTTGATGTATCAAAGCCCAAACATATTCAAACTTCTCAAATCAGTCCAACCTACAAATCAACGTGTTCTTTGTCAGGCATAAGTTGTTTGCATCTGAAACTTTATAGGGAGGGTTTAGGTAATAAACCATGAGCAAGCTTCAATCCTTAATCCAAATATATGCATTTCAAATGATTCTTGATGTGAATTATTATGCATGGATTGTTTCATCTCTTTTTTCTTTTTATTTCTTTTTCATTTGTTGATTTTAATATGTTATTAAAATCAACTTATCTAAAAATATCGAATTTGTTAATGATTCTTTATATCATTTACTTGTACAACAAATTTTCTCTTTTATGGTGAAGTTAGGGATATAGAGGGAGCAATTTTAATGGCAAAATAGCTATTTTAAACTATAAATTTTACTTACAATAATTTAAAAAAAAAGGTAATTTGAATTTTAAATTTAATT
>JANIHY010000210.1:44003873-44014080 GCA_027479065.1 Erythroxylum brevipes
TAGGAGAGGTTAAAGAACAACAAATTAATAAAATGTGCTTAATCAGGGTGTAGGCCGAGATTGAACCGAAGAACCGGATCCCTACTGAATTCCCCACTTTTATCATTTTTGCATGTTTTCTTTAATTTGTTTTTATTAGATAGTTTCATTTTATTTTCTTTTCTTTGAAAATTCCAAAACCCCCCGTTAAGTGTAAACATCAATTAATTTCATTTCATAAACTTTACACACTCTCTCTGTGGGATCGACCTAGACTTGCCACTGCTACAGTAGTAGTCTAGTTATTTTAATTTTGATTACCGTTACGACGCGCGGTCATGTGACTTGGAGTTCATAATCGTGAGTGATGTCTCACGGTTGTGAGCCACCTTGCATGGGTGTGACTTGAGTGTCACGCCTATTCAACATGTGCATGGCGTGAGATGTCTCATGCCCATAAACATTTGTCATGGATGTAAGAGATGTGTCACAACCATGACACATTTGTCATGGTTGTAAGAGATGTACATGATTGTGAGCCATTTTACATCATATATTCTTCATGTTCTTTTAATGTGGTTGTCTTCTTCTTGATCTAATCCTTCTTCTTCTTGTTCCATAAAGACAAGTGAGTGTGAATCTTAGAAAAATGACTCAAATATAGTCTTTTGACTTGCTCTAGCTATTTAGCTACAGAATTGTGCCTAAAATCAAATATAAACTAAAGCGAGTATCCTAAGAATTTTCACAGAAATAATCACTAAGTGTTATGAAATAAATTCATAATTAATTAAGCACATATCAGTTGTGTTTCTTATTAGTGACAAATCATTAGGGATAATATAAACCAAGTTAAATGGCCCAAGATTATGTGGCTGTTTCCTTGATTAATATGTTTTCCTAATTTGTAGTATGGATTTCCAATTAAATATAGAGATCGTATCCTAGGTTGTTCGATAACTAGGTTTAATTAATGAGCATCTCTTAATTAAATATAACCTAAGGAAAAATCGAGGTTAATAGAGCTTATTATCATCCTATGATTAATAGTTGCTAAGAGGGGTAAGAGAATAACAATCTAATGAAGAATGCTTAATTGAGTGTAGGTTGAGATAGAACCAATGACCGGGCCCTAACGATGTCATCACTCTTCATCATCTTTAAATTTTTTCTTTAATTTGCTTTCGTTATTTTAGCTTCATTTTATTTTCTTATTTGAAAACTTGACCAAATCCCATATAACCTAAAAATCAATTGATTTCATTTTAAAAGCTTTACATACACTCTATGGGATCAATCTAGACTCACCACCACTATAGTTATAGGTAGTGTTACAATGCGCTTTGTCAATAGCTCATCCAAAACATGTCTCCCATTATCCAAAACTGGATTATGTAAGCTCCCTTTAAAAAGGTCCCATGAGGTCGAAGAACTAGGAACATGTGCAAATGTCAATAAGATCTCGAACTTGCTAGGCTAAGTGAACCTGCTTCAACACCTTCCGGTCAATGAACCTACTCATGTTGAACTTTTTATTCCTTAATCACTGGTATTGTTCCTTTGAAGCCCTGACATTGGATAATAACATCCATGGTTGCTCTGGGGGCTAGTTGTAGTGGCAGATCCTTCTCTTCATTGCCTCTTCCTAGGGTTCTCCTTTTCTCATTGTGATCTCTCATTGTGCCTGCAACTTTGAATAGTGTGAGAAAATTTATAAATAAATTACAAGAATATACTTTTCCCTGCACTTAAAGTTGACCAGGCTCATTAAATTATTAATTGTGAAAACAAACTAACAACGAACAATTTAACACATAAAACTAATTAATAAATAATATAAACAAACAATTAAATAAATTTAATTAGAAAATTGAATAATAATTAATTAATACTAGAATTAAAATTAGAAATATTGTTATTAATAAATGAAGCTAATTTAATTGTTAAATTAAAAATTCTAGCCCTAATTTGAAATTAAGAATCCTAAATTAACAATTACACAAAATTGATGAAATTAAATATTAAGGCAAAGGAATTAAACACAAACCTAATGCCAATTAATGTCAAAAACAACTAATTTAACACAATAATATAACAATTAAACACTTAGTGAGCAAAGATTGCAAGTTTAGGCAATTGAAGTTGAATTTTCACCCAAATTACATGCAATTAACCAAATTAAGTCATAAAATCAATTGGGTAATGAAATTATGAAATATCAAATAAAAATACGCAATAAATCACACATACATAAATTCCTAATTTCTTAATTAAAACATTTTAAGCATAATTAAGATAAATAATACAAAATACCCAATTAAACATGCATAAGCAGTTGAAATTGATAAGATTACATACTTAGGTTTTAATATATTGCAACAAAAAACAAAAATTAGAGTTGGAGGATGTAAGGGCGACAATGACAATGAGAGAGGAATGAGAGAAAGTGAAAAATCTGGAGAGGTTAGGGTTTTTTTTAAGGTGTATCACAAACTTATACAGTTTGATATAGGTCATGAATCAAACCCTATATGTCCCTAAATCACAAATTTTCCCACGTTTAAATGGTTTGGTATATGGGTGTGTATCAAAACATGTAAAACTACACTAGCCTATCCATAGGGCATTTAACTCTCTATAAACATGTGCAATTCTAAAATTACATGTTCAAACATAAAACTTTTTCTCTTTAGCACTATATCACGTAAACACACTAACCCCAACATGTTAATAATGCACGATCTCACTAGATGTTCAATCTTTCTATCCTAGAACACACCAAACAAAAAATAAAAATTAATTAAGACTTATATCAAAATTAACAAAAAATAATATGAAAATTGAAATAAAACTAAAACTAACTTATGGGTTGCTTCCCATGTATTGCCTTTAATGTCAGTAGCTCAAAGTACCTATTGGGTTTATGGTGGCTCATATAAATTAAGTTTTTGTAGTATTATTGAAGGTTACATGACCTACAAGTGGGCTACCTTTTGATGCTTATTGCCACATTTCTTCTTTGGCTTGTTCCCTTATATTTGTGATGCTTTAGGTGGACCTTTAAATGTAGAGTCCTACAAAATATCATAACAAGTCTCATTAGCTTCGACAACATCCATAAACTCAAGAAAATGACCACTAACATTAGATATTCTAAATATAACCTCTTCATCCTTTACCCTGCTATGATTAACTATAGTTTCTTCTACTAGGAACAATATAGTTTTATGAAATCCTAGATAAAGGATAACATGAATCTTCTAGGTTAGAGTTAAATCTATCAAGGAAATGTGCATACTGAATTAATGCATTTTTTGGAAAATTTAATTAGAAAGAGATCTCAATCAATTAACTTAAAGATAAGGGCCATATTGCTTAAGAAAGAATATGCTTGTAATTTTTAAATTCTTCCTATTAGAAGAAACTATAGTTAAACATATTAGGGTATATTCAAGCATAGAAAGGTTTCAAGAAAATTCTTCATATAGATCTTGCTTATTAATTAATTGTTTTATTGATTAATGTTGCTTTAATTAATTTTAGATCCAATATTTTATTTAAGTTAAAATAAATCATTCATTTAGTTATTTATTTTTGTTTATTGCTTTAGTTTGTTATTCATTAATCTTTTCCTTTAATTAAATCATTCATTTTATTACATTATATAGTAGAATGACAATAGTACTAATAGTTATAGCATTTGTGAGATTAACACTCGCATTCACTAAGTTATGCTATAAGAATGATAGATGCACTTGTCTAGGTTATTTTTTTTAGTATTATTTCATTTGGATTGCATAATATCACATCGATATACAATTCCAAATTAGAAGTCTAATTTATATGTGCTCATTAAACAATAATGAGGTTTGTTGGGACTCAGTTTCCACAAATTCGTTTGTAAAACCATAATTCTTTCTAACTTGGGTAATGAATGTGACATAACTCTCACCTTCATCCGTATTGTCATGCCATTCAATTTATCCCGAGCCATATTTTTTCCTAACATCAAATGTGAATAACACCTTGAGGGTGAGTTCCCTATATTTATCTTCATCTATATTGGAAAATAAAGCCCACACCATATTCTTAACTAATGATTGAATAGGAGCCCCAAAACCTATCTTTACTGAAATATGTAGTCCACACTTATATTAGGTTCAAAGGATTTATTTCAAAGAATTCCATTAGTGAAGCATAGTAAATAAGGCTTATTTTGAAAAGGTTGTTAAATGCTAAAACACCTCCTTCCTTTAAAAGATCATTCCTTTTGCTTGATGCTAGTCTCTTACTCAAATTCCTTTAATTTCAACAACCCCAATGTTGATAGTTTATATGAAAATGTTTGAACTGCAAGTATACAAATTGTAACTTGTAGTATAAAAGGTTTTGTTCTTACAAGAATTGATTAGTCATCTAATAACTTGAATGCACTTTGTCTAAGATAATAAAAGATTGAATGAATTGAATTAAAATAAATTAACTAAAATTGAAATAAACTGATTAAACTATTGATTGAATAATTGAAACTAGTAATAAGGATAAAGTTAATCAGTAATGGATACTTAAGGGTTATTCTATCTTTATTTTGTCTTACCTTTATCTTGTTAATTCAATTATACTTGATTTTAGATATCCTAAGGTTTTGATTATCCACTCTCAAGTTCTAATGAATTAATCCTAATTGAAATCAATAATAAAACAATTGCAACCTCTCGATTCATGAACCTACTCCTAGATACTCAATTGAATTTGAAGCAATCCTAAGAATAATTAAGTCATAATTAAGATATCTCTTTAATTGCTTATTAGTATGATATTTTCAGGTTTATTAAGTTACCAACTCTCGTTGCACACCCTAACATAAATAACTTGATTCAATCTGTTAATTTATTATCAAGTTTAAGTATAAAAAATATCGCAAAGCATTAATATATATTAAATTCAACAAGAATAAAGCTTAACAAAATAGATCAAGAATAATCCCTAATATGGATTTAAAAATCCATAATCATGTGCAACATCCTAATGATAAAAATAAACATCCAATATAATGAAATATAAGAAGAGAAAAAGAAAAAAAAACAACTTTATATCTTGACATGGAAATTCTACAGTTGTTTTTGATTCTTGACTTTGATCTGATTGTTTATGATCTACAACCTGCTTTTTGGTGTTTTTCTTATCCTTAAATACTTCTTGAGTCTTCTAGGGTTCGTTCTAAGGTTTCACCACTTAATTTGGTAACAAAAATATCCATGAAATATCAAGAATACAAAGATTTCATGTGCTAGAAAACACTGTGCATGATAGTGCACGATCTTGATAAAGGCTCATCCGATGCTACTGTTGCTCATGTATGATAGTGCAATTTTGCATGATAATGCATCTTCCTTTTCTTCAAATTCTTCATCATTTCTTCAATTTTTCGATTTTCACTCACTAAAAAACACTTCCAAAAACCCTTGAAATGTAAAGTTAAGATCAAATCCTTGCTCTAAAAGAATTAAACAATTAAAACACATAAAAGCAATAATAAGAACGCAATTCTAAGTCCTAAACATATGATGATCATCTAAGAAATCAGTTAAAAGCTTAAAAACACACTCTAACACCTAATTTTTATATTATGAACATCCCCACACGTAAATCTTTGCTTGTTACCAAGAAAAACTAAAATCACAAACAAACAAAACATATAAACGCACAGTTATGCCATAATGCAATAATGGTATAATGGCATCAAATCTTATGGAATTAACTTAATCTCAAATATCAACCACTTAAAAAGTGCCAACATACTAACTTATTCCATTCATATTTAAGTGCTTTCATTTGAATATCCATATTAATCAAAATATTGACACCCTATTTATACATTTATGGCATTTGTAAGCATGCATTTATTATTATTGATCAATTAAAAAGGCAAACTATCACTAAGTAACCCTTTATGAAAATTCTTGCTATTTTTAAAAGACCAATAGGGTTGGCTTCATTGTAAACCCCATTATTTCAAATTTTCTTTAACAATCTCCTAATTTTTTGATGCGAAGGTAAATATTTTGTCATGAATGTCCCCTGATTACTCAATTAGGTTACGTCTTTATTTAGTTTTTTATAATGCCATTTTATCCTTTTGATGGGAAGACTCATAACTTTTAACTAGTTACTAGCTCTATTCTTAACTCAATTTTCTTAAAAAGGGCCAACAAAATAATAATTAAATTTAACGCACTTTTTAAAATTTTTTTTTAGCCTACCTCATTTGTTCTTAATCACTCTCATGAAATCATACAAATGACGTCTACCAATTTAAATGAGTGTAATTATAAATGTACCCAAACAAATATCATAATGTGAAATAATAGCTGCCAAATCCTAATTGACATGTATAATCATCCCATAGACACTTTTAAAAAATATTCACAAGTTAATATGCCTTTATAGTTTAAATGACCATGTTCAAAAGTAAGCAAATTTCATTCAATTTATGTCATCAACACATTCATACAATGCACACATCATGAAACAAAATGTTTACATAATGACAACCTGATAAAGAACTAACATAATGCAAATGCAAAATTTACACACAAATGATATGCAAGTTCATAAATGTCCCTATACTTGAACAAAACATTGTCCTTAATGTGGAAACCAAAATAATACAACATTTTGACTTTCGGCTGCAAACTCAAAATTGATGTTGTTGAAATGTTTCCATATGAGTGCATTTGATGGATGGTTCATTATTACATCTTCCTGTTCATGTTCATTATGCCATCTCACGTGAGATGCAGTAACGTAAGAGGCATATAGTTTTTAAAGTCTCAAAATTAGTGGGATATAATACATACACTTCCAATATACTAATTACTATTTTATGGTACATTTTTAAGGTTTGAACCTAGATTGACCACAAAATTTGCACTCTTGTAATTCCACATCATCTCCCCAAAACAACATACATCCCAAATTGCAATAATCAAATTTTCAACTAGAAACCAAGAACTATAAGAAGTTTCTTCATATTGTAAAAATTATCAATCATTGTATGACCAAGAGGTAATGATTCATTTCACTAAGCAAGAATTTTATCCAAACTTTGATCAGAAATATGTCCTTCAGACTTTGTGTTCAACATTTGAGAAATTGAAGATAATTAAGTCATGGTCTCATAATTTGGTTATAATTCTTAGTCAGCTGATTTAGTAAGTCAAATTTTTTTTTTTGCATTTGGGTTTGGTTCTGTTTCAAGATTCTCTATATTTGCCTAAAAGGTATAACCAGATACATCATAAACCATTTGGGTGTAAGGATTTTCAGTTGCACCCACATTATTTGTTATAAAACCAGTCCCCCCTTTAAACTCATCCACATTTATTGACAAGTTTACTTAATTACCCCTTGAGGTGCTACAAATTGATGGCTCCCCATCTAGTGTCCACTCAAAATAATTTGGAAAAACCCTTTTCTTAACAAATGGAGATTCACTTCATCAATAGGAAGAAAATGAATATTTGCACTTTTTATATGGACATCTAATCTTTAGACCATCCATATATGTAGGCTGAGAACAAGTATAATCAATACAAGCTTCAAATCCCTTAACAAACCCAGGATTAATGAAACCATCGGGAGTTAATCGTCTATAAATCTAAGATCTATCAACTTTACTCATTTATACAAAATTGTTATTTAAAAATGTGATTTTATAGTTAGATATAATAATTGTTATGGTAGTATCCATATTAATCTTATAGAACATTTAATCTTTAGTTTACACATTAATAATAACACAAGAAGAAAGCATTGTATTATAGCATACACTTTGGGATGCTTGATCTTCATCGAGTCCTTAGAGTGATAGATAGGTATCAATCTTTTCATCATAAGATCCTTCATTTCTTCCAAGTTTTTATAGCTTTCTGACCATTTCCCCTCCAAATTGAAACAAACCAATCCCATCATATGATTTCACAATTAGAAAACTTAATCAAAACCAAATCCACCTTTAATGCTTTAGAGTATTTATAAAAATAAAAAATTAACTTCACCTTTTTCTCCCATTCTAATTAGTTTAGGGTAACCTTAACTTATCATCAACAAATACATTCTCACCATCATCAAATTAAAGATGCTAAAAGTGAAATGTTTTCCATTCTCTCAAGAGTTATGATGTTTTCTTAACAAAACAAATATGTTTAAGAATAAAATTCCATAACCATTGTATTGCTATAACAATAAAGCCATCAAACTTAGCAGAAAAAGCACTGGGAATGTACGATGACAGTTTTGCTTATCATCTCAAAAAGATCAAAACTTGTAACAAATGCAAACACACTAATATCTAAAACATATGCTATGGTAAGGGAGCAGTTCTTATTTTAAGAAATAGAACATAGTTAAACGAGAAGATCATGCTTACCTATTTTATACTCTAGAAATGAATACCCGTTAGAGAGAGAGACCCAGTTAAGTAGTCCTTCAAATTTAGGATACTAAAAGTCTAACACCTAGTGCACCAATTGAAATTGATAAAAGAAAGATAGTTTAGATTCTGACATCTAGTGTGACAATAACAATAGGCTCTTTTCATTTAATAGTAAAGACATCCATATTGTAATTCATGCATTTGATCAAAATGTATTTAATATGTTTCTATGTCTAAGTTGGTATATGAAACTTGACATACTCTAAAAGTCACATATGAAGAAACTAACTAAGTTAAAAAGAGAAAAGTTACATGCTTACATATTAATATTTACTCTTATAGATAAAGCATGATCAAAGAACCTTAAACATGAGCTTTAAATTCAATGATGTTATAAATCCTCTTAAAGGCTTATCCAAATCTTATATTAATATTGATATGATAAGAAAATTACTTAGGTCTCTACATAAAGCTTAGAAAACTAACTTAAGATTATTTAAGGAGACAACCATTTGCATGTCTTACATTAAAGGAGTTTATTAATATCTCTTCATCTATATCATGTGCCTAAAGGAGACAACATAAGAGGAGTTGATGAAGAACTTGGAATTTAAAGCTTAGAAGGAAGAATCAAGTGATGAAGAAGAGACTTTATCAAGTGACGGGAAGGATATTATCTTCATCACTAGGAAGGTACTAGAAGTTCCTTTTATTTATGTCAAAGTAAGAAAATTTCATATAAGTGATGGGAAGGATTTTCTCCTTATTTGTGTCAAAGTAAGACAATTCATATAAGGTAATAACAAAAATTATAATTAAAAATTTTATTATAACTACATCAAACAGTCATTAGCCTATGACCACTTCCTAAGCATAATTACCAGTTTAGTATCTTCTTGTTTCAATAGGTAAGAGAAATCTTCTATATAATATCTTCTTTGGAACTGATGAAGAGAAACCAAATTCTCTTACTTTAACACGAATAAACAAAAAATCTATAAAAATATTATTTAAAATCAAAAGGAACCCAAACGATATGTTCCCTAACAATTCTCCTTAGTCACTATATAAATATAACCAAATATAACTCAAAATCTCCTTTTTCTTACTTATACTAATGAACTATAGCTTACTACATGTTACATATTACGAACATGTACTTAAATCCACTCTTTACTATGATAAGGATCTTAGCGACTCCCAAAAACGCCAAATATTCTTCCATAATTCAATTATGGCCTATATGTACCAAAAAATCTCAAATATTCATTACTCTTTTTGTAACATCCCATCACCGATGGGAAGGGTAAAATGGTAATTTGGAATGAGTTATGAGTGAGTAAACTAGCCTCGGCATATTCATGCATGATATGGCCCCTATATATACATAAGTTGTAATTTTTGTATACGCACATGATTGTACATGCATTCATGACTTTTTTCGGCATACGTGTTTATTGTGAAAACTATGTTATTTGTGCTTGAAAATTTGAATTGGAGTAATTTATGTGTGTTTTCCATTTTTGGGAGAATTTTAGGAATTTTTCGGAGAAAAGTTCCGAACCGAAAAAATTGACAGATGGCTGACTGATTGAGTTTCCAGTACTGAAAAAGACTGTCCAATGGCATTGAAAAATTTGACATATGATTTTAGGATTTATTGCTTTGAGCCATTGGAATTTGGAGAGAAATTAGACTAGAAATTAAATTGAAATTGGAAAAAGACCTGAGGAGTACTTAAAACCAGGACAAGTGGCAAGTGACACATGTCACTTGCCTACTTAGTCTTGC
>JANIHY010000210.1:44078490-44102815 GCA_027479065.1 Erythroxylum brevipes
TATTTTGTGATGACCTAGTATAGACGTCTTTATCAGTTTCCTTTTTGAGATGTATTTGGCCTGTAGGGGACTGATAGACGGGTCTATATTTTGGACTGTTAACGTTTAATGAAAAGTGATTATTATGGTTTTAAATTTTAGTGAATTGCAAATTGTGGTTTATTTTATGTTGATGCCATGCGAGTGTTTAGTGATCGTTTGCGATCGTAGCACTTCCAAACTGTGGGATATGTGTCGGAACGACCCAAGGGCGTCCCGGTGTGTACCCTACGGTGAGGGGGCGCTACAGATCGTATGATGATAGATGGTATAATGTTAATGATGTTTTAACTCTTATTCGAGATTTTATTTTGATTTAATGATAATTTAGTTGATTGTGTATATTGGAGCTTTTTGTGTAGCCATTTTTGGAATCCCTAAGGGAGAAAGAGAGGAGGAAGAGGAAGAAGAAGCGATCTCGACGTGCTTCCAAGATCAGGAGGTTTCCTGATGCTGTTACCTTCCCAGATCGTCCATTCTAAGTTTCTATTTCCTTTTTGTTTCAATTTTATTCATGTATAAAGTTGGGATTGATTGTATGATGATATATGGTAGAATGTTGATGATGTTCTAACTCTTCTTCGAGATTTTATTTTTATTTAATGATAATTTAGTTGATTGTGTTTATTAGATGAATGTCGTGATTTGATTGCATTCTTGCATAATTCAGTAATAAACTGGGAGGGTGAATTGAATGAAAAATGATTAAATCAGATTAATGAGAGTTAGGCGATTTAATAGAAACTGTGACGAATCATATTGGAAATTGTGTGAAGAGAGATCTTGTGTAATATTCCAATACTTTATTAGAGTGCTTCAGATTTAATTAGGTTTTGGATAATTTGTGAATTGAGAGATTACAAATTTCATAATCCAATTAGGATTTATAAATTAGAGTTAATGGTTATAACTCGAGAGAGAATAATCAACCCTAGGATCATCTAGAACTGACACCCCATTATCACATAATCAACTAGGTTAGCATTAATGATATGTAAAATCTCCTTTCTTATTACTTGGTAAATTCTCTGGTTGATTTCCATTATGCGTGTTTATTGCTCAATTGTTAATTCCTTTGTGTTTAACTTCTGATTAATTGGTTGAATTCAATTCTCGCATTTACTTCCTGATGTATTGTTTATTTTAAATTTCATATCTTTTCAACCTTAGATTTTTAGGATTAGATTAATTTTACTTTTCATGAGATAGACACCTTTTATACTACAGTTGCAACCTATGCACTTGTAGTATTTGAGGGCTTATAAATTTTAAAACTCAAACGACTTGATCACTTCCTTCTCACCCAGTCATCTAGGTGACATTTCAAATATCATCTAGCCTAGCTAATGTTCTAACATTTATATTAGTAACAATAGATCGAGCAACATCTTCTACAGGTATACCAAAGATATAGGTTTTGTTTGGTTATTGTCCAGATTAATATGACTTTTATGATATAGAAATGAGTTGATTTCCTTAGGAATTCTCATAGCTAAAATTAAAATGATCTATCCATCTAATGTTATATATGTTTGAATAGGAATCAAAATTTCTTTAAGGGTGTCCTATTAATGCACTAAATTCTTTTAAACTTTACAAAAGATTGCCATAATTCTGAAGGGTCATATTGGTCTATGTCTTGTACCCTATTCAATCTTTAATACATATGTCTATGTCAATCTGCACATAATTACTTTTGATAACATTTAAGATCAAGTTTAATATTTCACCACTAAACTTCTTTGAAATATCAAAAAAATCAAAAGAAATGAAGAAAGTTATTGCAAGTTATCCTCCAATGATGATGATATAGATCTCCTAATGTGATATTCTTCCTTGAAATGATTTTAATCTTTCTTGAATGTTGAATGTTGAAAATGGATGCAAGATACGTTTTATAGGTTTGTTTCTTCCTAAACGAACCTACCCCTAATTAAAGCAATAAAAGATGAAAAAACTAAACTAAATTAAGCCTCCCTTTTAAGGTTTTTGCATCGCTTTATTTATAGATTTTTATCATAGACATGATTTGGGAAATAGCCATATCGTAGGTTGTGTATCATATTGTTTCTCCTATTCACACCACATGATCTCCCATCTAACTATTTATGAGGTCTTGTATCACATTATTTCTTTTGTCTTTCCAATGGGAGACATAACTCTGACATGCTTATATCTTAAGCCATATTTCTCTCAAATTCTTCTTTAACCCTTGAAACAGTCTCATTTTGCTTGTGTAACATGTCATGTTCTGAACATCACCTTTCTAATAAAGAACATGCCCTGAAACGTAAAATTGTGTCAAGCCATATTTATCAAAAAATGGGTTTTTATTGATATTTTATTTGCGAACCCCTCTAGTACTTGGAAACATCATTCTTTAGCTACTTTTTCACAATTACCTAAAACATAACATAAATAAAACTAAAACAATAATTTGTATGGAAAACATAGTGATATATCTATATATATATATACATTTCATGCTCGTCATCTACTCCCCTCCATATGATGCAAAAGACTGTAACACTATCTCATTTGATAAAAAGACGAATTTATCATTCATGTAACCCTTTAGGGATTTGTCATCAATTGACTTCTAATCCTTGCTCTTAGGTTGTACCATCTTATGTGTATTGCAATAAATCTACAATAGTGCATGAACTTTAGAAAATAAAGGCTTAGTGCACCTCTCAAATATGGTAGACAATGATAAATTTAACTAATAAGCTCCAAGTGTGTTGATGACTCAAGCCTATCTCATTTATAAATTGGAGAATGGTCAAATGTAAAGGTAACTGTAGCCCATACTTGAATGAATCGTAATGTAATCTCAACTTGTTAGGCTTAGGGAAGCAAACTCACTCTTCATTTCATGATATCTTGGCTTAATCTGCTCAAAGATATGGAATTTCTCCCTAATATTCTCAAACTTGACCCTTCTTAACTTTTTTAACTTTAGCTTGTCCTTAGAGTTATCGTTAAAGTCTCCAAGCAGGGATTCACTATATAGGTAAAGTACATTTACATTTTTATATGTAAATAATCAGACTTTATAAACGAGGCCTTAATTGTCATGGAGGAAGCTGATATACTCTTAACAAACCCAACATTCTTTTAGTTCCTGAAATCTTGTGGTGGGTCGACAATAAAAGAGTTGAGATTGTATAAGAGAATGAATGTGTATATTATTCATGAATCACTTGTCTATATATACACGTACATCTGTATATTTGAATATTCAAAACTAAAGCTATCTCTTATGATTGTGTATTCGGATAATTGTACAGATAACAAAGAATTTGTTTGAAACTTAAATCTATTTTTATCTGCTTAACTACATTTACATTATGGACTTGGGCTATTTTCAGGAGATGGGCTTGCGATATACTCTTAAGATGGCCCCTCAAGCTGGTAATCGACTACGAATACCTAGCTTGAACTTCTGTCGAAGGAAAGGTTATCGGGAGAGGGGTTTGGTGAGACAATCGGTCGTTTGATCCACAGCGGAGACATGAGAGACGCGGAGAGAACCAGATTGAACCAGATCCCTAATGAAGTGATAGCCGATGGCGACGTGTTTCATTCGAGAGTGGAAGATCGGATTGGAACTCAGTTGAGTAGCACCAACGTTGTCGCAATAGATCACCGGAGTGTGTGATAGTTCAATACGAAGTTCAGCAAGAAGATGGCGGATCCAATTTAACTTAGCAGCGGTGTTGGTGACTGCTTTGTACTCAGCCTCAGTTGATGACCTAGCCACAGATCGTTGCTTCTTGGAGCTCTAGGATACTGGGTTTTGCCCTAGAAAGATGATAAATGCGCCAGTGGAGCGATAGGTATCTTTGTCTCCTCCCCAATCAACATCAGAGAATGCGTGAAGTAGGGTTCCATGAAGTGGAGCAGTGGAAGCAGGACGATTCAAATTAGGGTTGCAATAAAGTTGAATACCGTCATCAATGGTTCTAGCTAGATATCGAAGTAATCTTTTGACAGCCATCCAGTGCTCAGTGGTGGGTCAATGGTTGAACTGAGACAATTTATTCACAACAAAGGCGATATCCGGTCTTATAAGTAACAGGTACTGTAGACTTCCAACAATTTTGCGATATTCATTTGCATCTGTCAATGTTTTGCCTGAGTGTAGAGTCAGAGGTGGGTGACTCGCCATAGGAGTGTGTACTGATTTTGCTTCATGCATCTTGGTGTCATATAGTAGATTAGTGATGTACTTTCTTTGAGAAAGTAAGATGCTTTCATTATTCCGAATGACTTCAATGGCAAGAAAATAGGATAGAGACCCTAGATCCTTGATAGAAAACTGGCGAGCTAATAGACTGACATAGTGATTAAGTAAAGTAGCATTATTTCCTGTGACAATAATATCATCAACATAGACAATAAGTATAATGATACCATGTGTGGTGTGATTGAGGAATAAGGAAGTATCAGAATGTGAGTTGGTGAATCCGGACTGAAGTAAAAACTGTCTAAGTGCTTGATACTAAGCTCTGGGTGCTTGTTTAAGATCATAGATAGCTTTATTCAGTTGACAGACGTGATGAGGTTTGTCTGGATCAATGAAGCCTTTGGGCTGAGCCATGAACACTGTTTCTGCTAAAGGACCTTGTAAGAATGCATTATTCACATCTAGTTGGCGTAAATCCCATCCTTTTGTGATAGCTATGTTGAGAATGATTCTAATTATAGTTGGTTTCACTACAGGGCTGAATGTTTTTGCATAGTCAACTCCAGGTCGCTGATGGAATCCTTTGGCAACTAGACGAGCTTTGTATTTTGCAATGGGCCCATCAGAGTGGTGCTTTATTATGAAAATCCATTTGCAACCAACAAGATTTTTCCATGCTTCAGGTGGAACCAGCTCCCAGGTATCATTCTTAATTAAGGCATTGAATTCCTCTGAGCAAGCCTGACGCCAATGACAATCCTTGAGAGCTTGTGAAATACAGGTTGGTTCAAATTTTGTAGGATCTTGTAATTGAGCTGTGAGACTGAGTTTTTGAATAGGCTTGCGAATAATGCTCTTTTCTCAAGTGATCATTGGATGACTTGGGGCTAGGACAGGAGGTTGCTCTTGTGCTGGCCCAATGTCTTCCCGTGTAGAAGTACTAACAACAGGAGGTGCCCTATTCTAAGGTGCAACACCAAACAGAGAGGAGGGGTCTATAGGAGGATGAGAAGAAGATGGTGGAAGGAGTAGTGGAGATGGAATCCAAGTAGCAGAAGGATCAACTGAGGGTGATGCTGGAGATGGTGATAAAGTGGCAAAGGGAAACACGGATTCTACAAATTTTACATGACGAGAGGTGTAAAGACAGGACGTGGTAGGGTCAAGACAATGATAGGCACTTTGAGAAGGTGAGTATCCTAAAAACACACAAGGTTTGGATTTTGGTTCCATTTTGTTAGATGTGTAGGGCTTTAACCAAGGATAACAAAAGCAACCAAAAATTCTAAGTTTAGAATAGTTAGGATGTGTGCGAAATAAACAGTAATAAGGAGTGGACATGTTCAAAGTGGCAGTAGGCATACGGTTTATTAGATAAACTGTTGTGGAAAAAGCTTGTAGCCAGTAGGATGTAGGCATTGAGGCATGTCTTAGGAGAGCGAGACCAGTCTCTACAATATGGAGATGTTTCCTTTCTGCTATGCCATTATGTTTAAGGGTATGGGGAGGTGTGGTTCGGAAGGAAATCCCGTTGGTGGATAAAAAATCTGAAAGAACAGTATACTCTCCCCCATTATCAGTATATAAGGTTTTAATAGATGTATCAAAAAACTTTTCAACAAGAGCTTTGAATCTGTTAAAGACTGTTTGCACATCATATTTTCCATGTAAATGATAAATCCATGTGTATTTGGTGAAGTGATCAATGAAAATGACATAGTATTTGCAATTGTCATGAGAATATACGGGAGAAGTCCATACATCCGAGAATAGAACATCCAGAGGCTGAGTCGACACATGAGTGGAAGTGTGAAAAGGTAATTTATGACTTTTATTTGTCAAGCATGCATTACAATGGGTATGAAATTGATTGAATCGATGATGAAGATGAGTACCATGCTGAGATAGGATGTAATTAACAATCGGTTTTGCAGGATGTCCTAACCTAGAGTGCCAATCGGGGAAAGTTGCAGAAGTTGTGGAGAGGGAAAACATTGGAGTTGAAGTGGCTAGCCAAGCATATAGACCACGTTTAGGTGCACCCTTGAGAAGTGGTTTTCTTGTTGTCAGATCCTTCACAAGAAAAGAGAAAGGTAAGAATGTGACAGAAACTTTGTTGGAAACACAAAATTGATAGACTGAAATTAAATTATGTTTCGTTTCAGGCACACATAAAACTATATCCAGGTGGAATGTTCTGTTATTTGTATTTAATGTACCACGGCCTTCATAATTGATTTGAAGCCCAAATCTATCTCTAACCATGATATCTTCAGTGCCTCTATAGGGAGTATGCATAGCAAGATTCTGCAGGTCAGTGATGGACAGCTGCCCTTTGGTAAGTCTTTTGAGCTGAGTCTTAACTTGCTTTTGTTTGCCTCTTGATGCGTATGCATAAGTCTTGGCTAGAATGTCCCAAGCTTCTTTCGAAGTATTTGCAGTGGCGATGAATGGTATGATAGTTGGTGAAAGAGCACTAATGATGGCATTCAGGATCAGTTGGTCTTGGCGAATCCAATGATGATAGTTTGGGTTTGGGATAAGGATGTTATTGGTGGTTATGGTGGCTGGAGGACAACTCTTGGTGCCATCAATATAGCCTTGCAAATCATAGCCTATAAAAAGACTATTGAATTGCATTCTCCAAGCAAGATAGTTAGTGGAGGTGAGTTTGAAAGGAACTTGAGCAGCTGAATTAATGGTGATAATTTGGTGAGGTTCATTAAATAGGATTGATGATTGAGGCCATTTAGTTGGGATCAAAAACTGACATTAGTCGAAAGCTCTGATACCACAAAAGAGTTGAGATTGTATAGGAGAATGAATGTGTATATTATTTATAAATCACTTGTCTATATATACACGTACATCTGTATATTTGAATATTCAAAACTAAAGCTATCTTCTATGATTGTGTATTCGGATAATTGTACGGAAAACAAAGAATCTGTTTAAAACTTAAATCTATTCTTATTTGCTTAATTACATTTACATTGTAGACTTGGGCTATTTTCAGGAGATGGGCTTAAGGTATACTCTTAAAAGGCAATGTAACAAAAAGAAAAAGAATCGAAAATAAAAATTAGAAAAAGCGACATAGAGGAATCGTCGTTTTATTTTCAAAGTTCAGAAGTGTGAATTTTACCATAATAGCCTCGCGTAGGCGTATTCCCCATTCAGTCGGCTGAAATCAGCCTCAGCTACGATTCCTTTCAACAAAATTACACTTGGCCTTTGCTTGCTTTTGGTGGGAACGATGACCACGACCCCACTCGTTTAAGACTTAAGAGAAGAGCAACTGACAGCTTAGATTGATTATTTTCACGAAAATAAAGGCTTAGTATTCTGGGAATCCGTAAACTGAAGAAAAACAAACAAAAGTTAAATAATTATACAGTTGCTCTGGGTGGGTGAGTGATCCTGGTAAATTATGATTAGCTGAGACAAAGAAAGACTTTTAGGAAGCTTGTGAAATGGATATCCAAGAAAACGGGCTTCTTTTTTCTACCAGCTTCATTCGGGTTAAGTTTATAATTATATTCCCAAGAAATGACTTTTAGTTTTTCTCCTCGTCATTTTTCTTCTTAACTTAATTTGCAAAGACACAGACAATAAAGGTGGCACCTTTCCATTTGTTTTGTTTTCACCGTGCCGGTAAAATATCTACTTTTTTGTTTTGTTTCCTGTTGTTTTCCAGTTGATTAAGTTAAAGTGGTAGCTGATATCGAGGATTTGGAAAGGAAAATCATGGGGGTCGTGGGAAATGCTGTTGATGGAGATTCGGGGATGAGTAGTGGCGTGGGTTCGAGCTCATCGTCGAGTCAAAATTCGAGTGTGTCATCAGTATCATCCAGCTATCAGGATCACCATCTTTCCAGTCACAACCATCACATACGGCCTCGCCTCAACAACTGTGTCCAGATTCAGCCTCTCTACATGAAGGCTCAGGTCCAGTCTCCCACCAACGGTGGCGGCCAGAATTTGCCTGTAATCCATCATCATCAAAGGCGATCCATCTGTGGGGATGGTGATTTCCAGAGTGGTGAGGATGTTGGGGATAGCTATAAGAGGGATATGAGAGAGTTGCAGGAATTTTTCTCCAAACTGAACCCTATGGCTGAGGAGTTTGTGCCTCATTCGCTTCCTAGTAACCACAATACCAATGGACTCATTGGTCTTAACGGTCTTCATGGACTTAATGCCTCTTTTTATACGAACAATATCAAGGATCTCAACAACCTTGGACTAGTGGGTTTTCATAGCAATGGAACTGGGGATGGTCAGATTAACGGGAGCGCTGTTAGGAGGGTATATTATATACGCTTTGACATCCTCTTTATGCTTAAAGTTTGCTACTTCTTTTTGTCCAGATTTTATCAGAATACAAAGCAGTTAGTTTTTAAACATATGGATGTCTTGGAACTTGATCAACTAGCTTGAACTATGATCAAGTTGTTTCTTTGATCCAAGTGCATAATCCTAGTCTTCATAGTTCTTCATAAAAAGTTTGAAGCTTGAAATTTTGACCACTTGAAAAGGCTTTAGGCAGATAATTTGTTGTATAAATTGATGGTTGCTCTTCTTCCATTCAGAAGAAAAGCTTTGGTCAAGAGAAACGGAGATTGAACACAAGAACAAGTATGGCTCAAAGAGAGGAGATAATTCGCAGGACTGTTTATGTTTCCGACATTGATCAACAGGTGTGTGCTAAACTTGATGTTTGTATTTATTCAAACAATTGCTGTCTATATTATCCAGGTATATTGATATTGGCTTTCTTTGAATAAGGTCACTGAAGAGCAGCTGGCAGCCTTATTTGTTGGTTGTGGACAGGTAATATTGTTCTAGATTCATATTTCAGTAGCTTTCTCAAATTTGTATCTCTGAGATATATCCTTATGGAAAGGTTGTTGACTGTCGCATCTGCGGTGATCCCAATTCTGTACTTCGATTTGCCTTTATTGAGTTCACTGATGAAGGTATGTTAACTATCTGCTTTTGTTATTCGACAACTGTTTATCAAGGATTGTGGTGTGTGAATGGAAGAGTTTCATCCTGATTGTTATTTGAAACCACAGGGTGTGTGCATGCGTGTTTGTCATAGTTTTTCTACAGGATGGTTATTTGAAGTCTACAATGTGTGAGTGATTTTGTATTTAACCTCATTTGCTTTCTGGCGATTTGGTGATACAGAAGGTGTAAGGGCTGCATTAAATCTGTCTGGGACAATGCTTGGGTTTTACCCTGTGAAGGTGCTGCCTTCCAAAACAGCTATTGCACCAGTTAACCCAACTTTTTTGCCTAGGGTAAGCAATTCTAGCTTCAAATGATATGTGCTCTAAGAAATCCACATATCACTTTCCTTTTGGTTTTCAGAATGATGATGAACGTGAAATGTGCTCAAGAACTATCTACTGTACAAATATTGATAAGAAGGTAGTTCCATTAGTTTCTATAAAATGTCATTATTAAAGTGATCAAAATTCACGATGACTTTTTGATTTATTTTTTTTGACCATAGGTTACTCAAGCAGAAATTAGGATCTTTTTTGAATCATTGTGTGGAGAGGTACATGATTATACCTGTTTGTCGATTCAGAAAGTTATCTAATATGAATTCTGCAAGGTTACAAATGACTTTTGGTAAAGAGGGGATTGTCTAATGCAGGTTTATCGTCTGAGGCTGCTAGGAGATTATCATCATCCTACTCGTATTGCTTTTGTGGAGTTTGTTATGGTGAATTCTGCTTTCCTATTGTTGTCATTGTTGCAAATCTTTTCCTTCTCAACACCATATATAAAACAATACCCTGCTAGGGATTTGTTTGGCTAGTAGGGTGTTTTTGAATAATTGGTAAGGGGACGTGGGTGAGGATTTGAGGTCATTAAATGTCTTGACAAAGGTACAAGTCTAATTTGTAAGTGAAATTGGTGGTAGTTCTTGTGATAATATGGATTATGATGCTTTAAATGCTACCTTCAGATGACTGCTTTTATGAAATGCCAGAGAGTTGAATTTCATAATAACCTCTAAAATGGATTTTACATTGAAAAATGTTTATGAAAACAATTAAAAGCTGTTGGGAGTCTGTTGAAGCTTCATTTTTTGAGAAATTCCTTTCTGACAACAGTATAACACACTCTTGTACATAGACTGATGCATCTTTCTTTTGCCTGCAGTTAGATTTATAAATAACTTGCTGTATAAGTATCTACTTTTCTGTTAATTGTTTCAAGGTATTAAAATACAGTGGTTATCTTCTGTGATTTTAACCGTGGGTACTGCTGAGTGTTCTCATTAATAATTAACTGCAGATTGCAACTCTACCTGAATGTACCATGAAGTAGAAAAAACACACTCTGCAGTTGATTGAGAAATTAGATTGCTATAAAAGCTGAATAAGAAATGTAAGAGTGGCTGGGAGCCTTAAACCTTAAAACAGAATAAAAGTAATTCCCTATCCGGAGTTTGATATGTAATAAATCTCAGAAAATTAGATGAAATCCATGTGTAATGAAAATTCAGGCTTCCTCTGACGATTAGAAGCTACTATGCAGTAAGTGATTCCTCAAACTCTCTCGCAAATCTATCCACAAGGCTTCTTCTTCTTCTTGTTTATGCCACGCTACTTACTGCTAGATGATATCTGTTTCCTTTAAGAATGAACTTTCTCATCATATGCTGCTTAAGTTTGTTGCGGCATTATGTTCTTAACTACCCATATATTTGAAGAACTTTTTGTTTTACGTGATAACTGATTTACGGCATAATGCTATTATTTTGTCAATTTCGTATATTTCCTTTTCTTTACCATGCTTGTTGATGTCCCATTACAAATTTGCACTACTAAATGATATCACTTGTCTTTGTATTGGATAGGATGGATGATAGTTGAGTCACTGTTTCCCTATTTGTAGGGAGTCCATTGTGACTGAGTTGAGTTTGTGAGAATGGAAATGGTCTGTTTCCTGCGATGCATAACCTCTTTGGGAATTACTTTTTCTAGTGTATGGTGAAATTCATTTCAGATAGTTGAATTAGCTTCTCATAAAATCCTCTAAAATGATTAGTTTAACTTTTTCCATGGGGCAATCGGAAGTTTGCAGCTATTACTATATTTTCTGTCAGGTGGTTGACCTTTTCGTTCGAAGTATATGGAGGCTAAGCAACTGTTGATTTCATCTTTGAGCAAGTTTCCCTTAGTCATGTTTAACGGATTTGAAGTGCATGTAGTAGGCCTTTCATTATGAAATAAAAATTTGACACCTATTGGTTGTCTTAATTATCTACATCACTTCTAAGCTATGAAAGCTGATGTTAAATGCTTGTATTAGCTTGAAAGGTTTTAGTAATGTTCGGTTAGAGTTGGATCTCATGATGACGGGTGTAGATGCTGTTATCTGCTATCACATATACTTGTATGTGAACAGGCGAATCATTGCACGTGTAAATTCCTTTAGTTTGAGCTCTAATATGTTAAGTATCAGTATCTGAAATGGTTTGAGATTGAACATGTTTTTCCAGCCCCACGTTTTTTTGGAAAAGGATTCACCTAATTGAATCTATACACTCTGGAATCCTTCTGTGAACTAAAGACTTCTTTATTGCATGTTGGATGCAGCACATGCCATCTCCTACATGATTATGTACAAGGTTAACACCTGGAAAACCAGGTTCACAAGTAAAAATCTGCCATCCCTTGCGGTGAACTCCATGACATCTTTCTGAAAGCCCAAGTCCTTGTGCTTGCATAGCACAATCCTCTATGCTTATGGCTGTTTCTTTATATTGGTCTATCCTGAGAGGCCCTACTATGCACATGGATCATCTACCTATCTATTTATCTGCGAGATCCTTCAATATGAAATAACTTATATAAAATCATTGAGAGGTCTAAATGAAATAAGATTTTACTGGAACCTGTGATATCTGGTAGAAAGTACGTATGGTAAACTCAGGACATTTGGGTTTAATGCATAAAAACGTCTTGTTTCTTTGGTAGACTGGAGAAGTTTTGCTGCTGTTTGTGAGTTGATGGATTCATTTCCAATGCAGGCTGAAAGTGCAATTGCAGCTCTCAACTGTAGCGGTGTTGTCCTGGGTACTTTGCCGATAAGGTCAGATTGCGAGATGATTTTACGTTACCTGGATAGGTTCAGTTGTTTGTTTCCAAATGTTACTTTACTTGACCATTGCATTTTGTGTGTTCAGGGTAAGCCCATCAAAGACTCCTGTTCGGCCACGAGCTCCTTGTCTAACTGTGGATTGCAGCAATCTAGGGAGTCACAGCTGAGTTTAGTGCCCGATTATAAATATTCAGATACGCACACCCAATGTAAAGATGTTTTCCCGTATCATTACTCCTGATGTGCTTTTATGATCATTTGCTCTCTTCTGGGATCTTTTCCCAAATGACAAATCATCTTTTTGTTATTCTGGCAACACATAGAGAGTCTAATTGAACCTTGAGGCTATGGGAAGGTTTATGTTAATTGCTCCCTAATGTCAGATGGGCAATTTCTGATGCATGACAGATGAACGGTCGTGACAGTGTTGGGTGATATATACTATTCCTTTTCACTTTACATTTCTTCAGAACGTCACCTTAAAGAACATCAAATATTACCATACATGAGTCACAGGCAAAGTCTTTAGTTATCAAGCTTCTTGTTTATTCACGGTGAGCTTTTTTTTTCTACTCTAAATTTCTTTTTAACCATAAAATGTTATTTAAGGTAATAGAATAGTGAGTATTGATCTATGGAAGAAGCCCTAGAATATTAATGAACTAAATAATTAAAAAGAGTCATTATTCGTTCAGATTGACAATAAAATAAAACTAAATTGAAAATAAATTAAAAGATGAAAGAAAAGATTACCTTGATAAGAGCAGTTTCGAGAGAGAAACTTTTGTTTTCCTCTAAACCCCACCTGTTATACATGGCCACATTGTGTTTACCTGGCTACTATAATAGATACTTATCCTCCATTCCAGTTATATAGAGCCTGATTAGCTCCCAATGCCTCTTCGGGATTAGATCATCTATTTCAGTTAACCAATTTTAATTCTGTTCTGTTAAATCTCATTCATACAATTATGTGAGAATGTGTAGATCAAATTACAGGAATAGGGTTGGAACAGGTGCTCCAACCCAATACTCACTCCTTCATTCCTACTTATTTTGTTGTATTCTCCATTCTTACTTCTTTCTACACCTGCCCAGTTTGTTTGTTCTTCTCATTTGTGTAAACATGAATCACCTTTTTCTTAGTGCTTGCTCCCATTAGCCTGATTCACCTTCCTATTCTTCTTGTTCCATTAGCTTCTTCACTTGTTTGGCTTAATCCTGCTCTTTCTTGTCTCTCTGAATTTTTCTTTTCCTTTTTATACTCTTTATTTTTTTTAGAATTTTCACACTTATTTTTGTCCAAAAATAACTTCAAAACATTTTTTTTTTAAAATGAAAATCTCGCAATCTAAAATTTTGACTGTTGCACGATCATGCATGGCTTCTTGCACCACCTTTAAATCACAATCGTCCATGCCCTGCACAATCACGATAGGGGCTTCACCAAAGCTCATGTTACCCTCCTGCGTAATAATCATGCATCATGTATGGTTCAGTTTGATTCTGTTGGGGCTGGACGCCATTGCTTAGATCTATGATCTTGATGAGTTTCAATTGGGAGAGACCTGCAAAAATAATAAGGCACACCAGGGGTTGATCGCCAGCTTGCCCCTCCGATGCCTAAGTTAGCTCTTGGTCGTAAGTTTACGTGTTTATGAACAAAGAGAATTAGGGTTATGAGAGTCGTACCTGCATCATGAGGAGATAACGATCTTATATAGTAAATACCTGACGTTTTTAATTCAACCTCATGGGAATGGGCCGATCGGCCCACCTGCCAGCCTAGGATGGGACCTAGGCCTAGGATGACCGATTCAACCATAAACTCCCTACTCCTCGAGTCTGATCAAGGGAAAGACTCGATGGAGTAAGTAGGGTTCGTGCATGACAGCTCGTGATAGGCCCGACTAGTCGGATTTGTGCGGCTTGCCTGCATGTCAGCTCGCTATTGGGCCGATCGATCGGATTGGACGTCTAGCTAGGGCACTGAATTTAATCATTACTTGCGGTGTGTGTCCTCTGACGGATTTCAAAATTTGAAAAGGGAGCGTCCTTTCATGTTGCTTTTAGGATCATGCGTATCGCTTCAACTGCTACGCCGCTCCGGGTGTCTGACAACTCTAATTCGCACGGCTCAGATTTTTCCACGCGTCCGACTTCAATTAATGCGCCCCTTCAATTGATTTTGTGATAACCACTTGGAATTGACAGATTTCCTTTACTACCACTTCTGCGCACTTGCTTCTACAACTTCTTCTCTCTTTATACTCTTCATCTCTTTGCTTGTAGTCATCAGAATCTCCTTTTCACCGCTATTCCAAACTCCAAACTTCCATCACCGAACTAGGTACGTCCTTTCTCCTGTTCTCACCCTATACATTTCCTTTTTAATACCATGTCGTCGACTAGCCCTAGGAATGAATCTAGACTTAGGGATGAAACCACCACCTCCTCCTCTTTCGAAAGGGAACTGGCCGCCGAAAGTGCTTTACAGATTGTTGGGCCGCTTGAGATAACGGCGGAAACAATGGAGGCGTCGGAGGCAGGGGCAATGAAGCGCTGGAAGTAGAGAAAGATGAGGATCGGCGACTGACCGGAAAGATGGGCAAATCGTTGAGAAGCCGTCAAGTGACCAATCGAAGATGACCGAAAGGGAATTGAACCGACCGGTCATCAAAAACAATATCCCTTCATCTTGAGGACCCAGGTTGGCCGCAGAGAACGAGCGGATTCAGAGCAATATGGGGGCTATTTTGCTGTTTCAGACAACTTCTTCTCGGTCGGTGGCATGAGGCTTCCATATACTCCGATCATCGATGAGGTATGTCACGCTTACAAATTAATCGAATGGTTGGAGGTTCATGAACGGTCTCGCCCTGTTGTGCTATTATTTCGGGTGTCCTTCGTCGATTGATATTCTGCGGCTTTTTCTGAGGATGAATCAAAGCTCGCTCACTGGGGCCGAGATTTCCCACTTCCAGTATAGAGATGCATAGTATCGCCCTGCTGGAACAACTTTGTCGATTAAGGCCTGGAGGACGAAGTACTTCTTTGTGAGAACCCCAGGATCTTCTTTCGAATCTAGGCCGTGGAGGTATCCCCTGTCCGAGCGATGGAACGACACTTCCAGTCTGTCCTTTACTAAAAAAGAGTCTAAAGTGATCGGCCAAATTAAGGCGCTTGGTCGGTATAATTTCGATCGTCTTATTCTGGGGTATCGTGGAGGGGCATCAGTCGATACCTTTTTAATTAGTCCCCCGGCTCGGATTAACGGGCTAGAATGAGAAACTGCCCCTTCTGGTTGACTCCTCGTAGTTTAACTGCCTTGTTTTTTATGAATATTAGCTTCGGTTTCTGACCTACTTTTATACTTGTGCAGGCATGGCGAAGCTCAGGAATTTCACCTCATCCTCCGATGCTTCCAAGTCGAAAGGCCAGCGCAAAGTTGCTAGGCCTCCCTTAAAGATAAAAGAGCGAAGCAAAAAGTTGGCAGTCGGGCAAGATGTCGCTCAGCCAACTGTGCCTATCGGGTCCGCAGTGCTAGTGATCTGATCGGCTGATGAGGACCGAGCGGTCATGGAGGAAGAGGTGGAGGAGGTAGAGCGACCTCTTAAAAGAAAGAAGACCGCTCGGCATGTTGAACGATTGCCCCCGCCTTTGGACAAGGGTAAGGGGAAGGAGTCAATGCCCAGCTTCGAGAAATGGGTGCTCGCGATCAGTCTAGATAAGACTGCATCGCTTAAGGACACCAGTGTGGCTCTTCACATTGCCCAGGGGCTTGTCCCTCCCACGGATGAAGAGTTTCTGGATTTTTTGGGCGATGAGGAAATGACGGCCGGTCTTGTGCGCGGCTTAGCGGAGGTAATCTCCATCCACTTTTTTTTAAACAAAGTTCTTCATTGTAGAATCTGGCGTTCGCCTCTGGGGTGTATCAACTTTTTTATCGGATGGATAAATTCGCTCGATCGATAGACCATGAGGTTAAAGATCTCCTCAGCCAGGTCACCATTTTGAGGATGCAACTTTCAGAGGCGGAGGAGGTGTAGAGCAGAGCGATCGCGGAGAGGGACGAGCAGAAAAAAGGATGTCGAACCTTACAGGTCGAGAATGAGGAATTGCGGCTCAAAGATGAGGCATTGCAGGCAAAAAATGAGTCCTTGCAGCGAACAGTTGAGGAGATGAAGGAGGGGATTCTCAAAGCCAACACTAGTGCCAAGATGGAGAAAGAGCTTCGCTTGAAAGTCCTCCATGACTGCCACGAAGCGGTGGTGGATAAAGTAAGGGCTGAGAACAGATTGTTTGAGCTGCAAGGCTCTATCAAAGAGCAGAGGATTGAGGCGATCAAGCAATGGAATAGGCGGTTCTTGCATGATGAGTGTAAGAAATTTGCTTGCAATTTGGCTCTTTCCATCCTGAGGAATTGCCATGGCGTCCTCGTCCCTAACGGAGATGGATCGGATCGTCCTTCATTCGAGGACTTTGCCGAGCCGATGCTTCCAACAAAGCTCGGTCTTTCGCTCGAGGAGGTGAAGGAGATAACTGAGAAAGAGGTAGACACATTACCAGATGGGATGCTGGACCTCAGTTCAAATGATGATGAAGAGCGATCCTACGGGGGTGTCTCTCCAGTTACTCCTTCGGATCCTGATCCTATCTCAACTACTTTGTCGACCTCCAAAACTACTCCTGTCGATCTAGCCGTTGACACTTCTTCCCCTACTGAGGGGCCGGAATGACTTATGTAAGAGGGCCTTTAAGGCTCATCTGGTCGGGCTTGTGACCAGGACAGATATATATAAGGAAATAAAACTCTTATTTTTGTCCGTCATTGTCTTCTTTATTATCGATCGGTAGTGAGGTTTGAGAGAATCGTTCTCATGGACGAACGATGTTGATGCCAAGCGATCCAAGATTGTTTTCTTGGCATTGCCTGGTTCCAAGTTTCGGTCTTGGTAACCTGGCCGAGCGATGTTGAGGCCGAGCGATCCAAGATTATTTTCTTGGCATCACCTGGTTCCAAGATTAGGTCTTGGTAACCTGGCCGAGCGATGTGGAGGCTGAGAGATCCAAGATTGTTTTCGTGGCATCGCCTGGTTCCAAGATTCGATCTTGGTAACTTGGCTGAGCGATCCAAGATTGATTTCTTGGTATCGCCTGGTTCCAAGATTCGGTCTTGGTAACCTGGCCGAGCGATCCGAGATTATTTTCTTGGCATCGCTTGATTCCAAGATTCGATCTTGGTAACCTAGCCGAGCTCCAAGATTGATTTCTTGGCATCGCCTGGTTCCAAGATTCGGTCTTGGTAACCTGACCGAGCAATGTTGAGGCCGACTGATCCAAGATTGTTTTCTTGGCATCGCCTGGTTCCAAGATTCGGTCTTGGTAACCTGGCCGAGCGATCCAAGATTGTTTTCTTAGCATCGCTTGGTTCCAAGATTCAGTCTTGGTAACCTGGCCGAGCGATGTTAAGGCTGAGCGATCCAAGATTGTTTTCTTAGCATCGCCTAGTTCCAAGATTCGATCTTGGCAACCTGGCCGAGCGGTGTTGAGGTCGAGCGATCCAAGATTATTTTCTTGGCATCGCCTGGTTCCAAGATCCGGTCTTGACAACCTGGCTGAGCGGCGTTAATGGTAATCGGTCGATTGAATATTCTCCCTTTAGCTCGACTTAACAAGACATTTTTTGCCAAGAAGTTTGGAAACTTTCTTGATGATGATAAGGACGTGGGTCGTTAAAAAACCTGATTGGCAAAGCCAGAAAAAAGGTGCCCACTTGTTACTTATAAAGAAATAAATAAATTCGACTAAAACTTATCTATTGATAGAACGTCTTCAGGTTTTGGGAATTCTAGGGCCTCGGTAGAATTTTGTCCTTCATGTCGCGCAGGACGTAAGAGCCGTGTCTGGCTTGTTTGACCACTTGATAGGGTCCTTTCCATGCCTGACCGATCTTTCCAGGATGTCTCCCTGCTGCCTCGGCCTTTCTTAAAACATAACCCCCGATCTGTATGTCGCTCGGCTTCACCCTTTTGTAGTAAATTTTTGTTGCTTTCTATCTAATAGCTTCAGAACGAGCGGCTGCCCTATCTCTGTCTTCGCTGAGAAGTATGAGTTCCACCCTGCGAGCTTCATTATTCCGTTCTTCTTGATAGCTTGAAACTCTCTGGTTGGGCAGTGCCACTTCTACTGGAACCAAAGCCTCTGCCCCAAACGTCATTCTAAACGGCATTTCTCTCGTAGCTCCGTTTGGGGTTGTTCTGTATGCCCATAGCACTTCATCTAACTCATCCACCCAAGTCTTACGTCCGTCTAAGCGCTTCTTGAGTGCGTTCATTATCTTCTTATTGGTGTTTTCTGTAAGACCGTTGCTTTGAGGATGAGCCACTGAAGTCAACTAGAGCCTTATCTTCAATCGGTGACAAAAATCTTTGAACTTATCATTATCGAACTACTGACCGTTGTCTGTAACTAAGACCATAGGCATCCCAAAGCGGCTCAGTATGTTCTTGCATACAAAGTTTTCAATTTTCTGTTCAGTGATTGTGGCGACCGCTTCTGCTTCAACCCATTTGGTGAAGTACTCAACTGCTACTATCAGAAACTTCTTCTACCCAGGACCGAGAGAAAAAGGACCTAGTATGTCCATTCCCTATTGAGCGAAGGGGATGAGATGGCTCACAATTTTCAGCTGCTCAGTCGGTTGATGGGACAAATTGTTGTTCCTCTGGCAGGCCTTGCATCGGTTAACCTTTTCCTGACAATCTTTCTTCATTTTTGGCTAATAATACCCTTGTTTGATCAATTTGTGAGCCAACATTCTACCTCCTAAGTGATTCCTGTACATTCCTTCATGAACCTCGACCATTGCCCGTTCTGCCTCTTCTTCGTTCAAGTAGTGTAATAGCGGACAGTCATAAAAACGCTTGTTTTTTAACTCCTGGGGCTTCTAGCGGCTGTGTTCCCTTAAGAAGGTACTGTTTCATTGGCTCCATTTAACTTGATCGTTCGGCATCTATTTCGAGAACTTCACTAGCCTTCTGAATACTAGGTTGGTTTATCCGCTTGACCAAAATGTTATTCCTTACATTTTGATCGGAAGCCATCTTGGAAAGCACGTCAGCCTGAGCATTCTGCGTCCTATCTATCCTGCTGACCGAGTATTCTTCAAAGTTACTTAACTCTCGCTTTACTAATTCCAGATACTTGATCATATTGTCCCCCTTTGCCTCATACTGCCCGGTGACTTGACCGACCACTATTTGGATATCGTTGTACACCTTCAAATATTTCACTTCCATCTCTCTTGCCAACTGAAGACCGGCTAATAAGGCTTCGTATTCTGCCTCATTATTGGATGCCCTAAATTCTAACCGGAGGGTGTATTCCAACTTTTGTTCCTGGTAGGGGCTGATCAAGACCACTCCTGCTCCACATCCCTTAACGTTGGACGACCCATCGATAAATAAGCTCCAGGCAGCATGTTGCTCATTCTGTGAGGTAGATTGACTCATTTCTGCCACAAAGTCTGCCAATACTTGGGCCTTGATCGTTGTCCGTGATCTGTAATGTATGTCAAACTCTCCCAGCTTTACCGCCCATTTTACTAACCGCCTAGAGGTTTCAGGCTTTTGAAGGGCCTGTAATGTGTGTGACTTTGGAAGTAGGGCCTAAGCTTCCGTGCTGTGGTTATTAATGATAGGGTCAGTTTCTCAATAGGTGCATATCACGCTTCTGGCCCAGTCAAGACCTTACAGACGTAATAGATCGGGAATTGTTCATTTTCGTCCGATCGAACAAGAACTGCACTGATCGCCCCGTCTGTTACTGCTAGATAAATGATTAACTTCTCACCTTCAGCGGGGCTCTGCAAGATGGGCGGACTGGTCAGATATTGCTTCAGATGCTGAAACGCCCTCTCGCATTCATCCGTCCATTGGAAATGAGTCACGTCCGCCTTCCTTAAGATTTTGAAAAATAGGAAGCACTTATCCCCCATCCTAGAGATGAATCTGCTTAGAGAAACTATCCTCCCTGTTAATATTAGAACGTCTTTCAGGCATCGTGGTGAGGGCATTTGAATGATAGCTTCAATCTTTTCTGGGTTTACTTCAATCCCTCGTTGAGTAATCATGAATTCTAGGAATTTTCCAGATGCCACACCAAAGACGCATTTTTCAGGGTTCAACCTCATTTAGAATTTATTGAGGGTCAGGAAGATTTCTTTGAGGTATTCCATATGCTCGGCAGCCGTCTTGCTTTTGACTACCATATCATCCACATAATCTTCCACTGTCTGACTGTTCTGTTTCTTAAAAACTTTCATAACGAGTCGCTGATAAGTAGCCCCTGCATTTTTCAAACCGAACGACGTTACCTGGTAGCAGTACGTTCCTTGGTCCGTTATAAAGGCCGTCTTTTCTTCGTCTTCAAGACTCATTTGTATCTGGTGATAACCGGAGAAAGCATCCATGAAACTGAGGAGCTCATGCCCTGATGTTGCATCTACCAGCTGATCGATTTTGGGTAGGGGAAGCTGTCCTTTGGGCATGCTTTGTTTAAGTCAGTGAAATTGATGCACATTCTTCATTTTTCGTTTTTCTTCTTCACCAGTATCACGTTCGCCAACCACTCAGGGTAATTGACTTCCCGGATGAACCCAGCATCGAGTAATTTTCCTATCTCTTTCTTGATCACCTCCTGCCTTTCTTTGCTCTGCCACCGCTTCTTCTGTCTGACTGGCTTGCAGTCTTTCTGAATACCGAGAGAGTGAGACGCTACTGCTAGAGAAATTCCAGGCATATCGTTTGGTACCTAGGCAAAGACCGATCTGTTCTCTATCAAGCAATCTGTGATCTCTTTGGCCAGCCCTCTTTCAAGCTCAGTGCCTAGATTCATGAATTTGGATCGGTCTTTTTCGTCTAATATTATCTGTTGCGTTTTCTTCGGCAGGGTTCATCCTCTCAGCTTCTTCGTCGGCTCTGACATCAAAGGAATTTGTTAAAATTACCGCCCCATCAAGGGCCCTCGTTTCAGCCATGTAGCATTCCCTAGCAATTCTTTGCTGACCCCTGACAAGACCGACTCCATGAGGTGTTACGAATTTCATCGCTTGATAGTAGGTGGAAACAATTGCTCTGAGGGCATTTTCAGTCGCTCTTCCAATTATTGCATTATATGCTCCGACAAACTTTACCACCAAGAATTCGACATTCTTCTCTATTTAACGTGGCTTTTGCCCGAATTTTACTTTCAAGAAGACCCGAGCGAATGGGTAGGCTGATGCTCCTGTTACTCCTTTGATGGGTCCCTTTATTGACAATAGTCGCTCTTCCGGTATCTCCATCTGCTTAAATGCGTCATAATAGAACAGGTCGACCTCGCTACCTGTGTCAATCATGACCCGTTTTACCTCGCTACCATCCATATTCAAAGTGACTACTAATGCATCGTCATGAGGATAGCTAACACCCTCCAAATCAGATTCGTCAAACGAGATCACCCCATCGTTTTGCCTCTTTTTCTTTGCTGACAAGTCTTCAGCGACCTGCCTGGCAAACCTCTTTCTTCCTCTGACAGTGGACCCTCCTGCTGCAGTCCCACCAGAAATCATATTTATGACTCTAATCGGTCGGTTATCTTGCTGATCGGCATTTCTGTCACCTCTTGCCCTGGACTACCTTCTCGTGTCGCGTCGGTTGTCTGAATTCCTGTTTTGCCTCATTCCTTCATTCCTATCGTTTTGTTTCCAAGGCCTTTGCCAGTTATAAAAATGACCGTTCTTATCCTCGTTATCTCGTTTGGCATTTGTACCGTGCTTCAAAAATCTACCGAGCTTTCCCCTTTGAATAAGGGATTCAATTTCTCTCTTTAAATCCCAACAGTCCTCCGTGTCACGACCTACGTCTCTGTGGAAACGACAATATAGATCAGGATCCCTCTTTTTAAGAGGAGTTTTCAACTTATTAGGTTCTCGGAGGGATTCGCCTTCTGCCCTTATGGCTGCCAGTACTTCCGCATATCGCCTGTTGAGTGGGGTAAAGGATTCTCGTCGTTGGTCCTTTCGGTCGGTCGGCTTCCTCCAGCTAGACTGATCCTTCTGTCTCTTGTGTGAACCGTCTGTTCTGTCGTTTGGCGAATGGTCATCCGCTCTGCCTTTTGTGTTTTTCAACACTTCCTCGAGTTGAATATATCTATCCGCCTGATTTCTTATCTCTTGAATAGACCTGGGCTGATCGAGGGCCAATGACTTTTTGAACTCTTCATCCCTCTTGTTGTTCATAAGGGCAGCCAACATAGACGAGCAGGTGACGTCAGGGACTTCAACAACCTCATTGTTAAACCAAGCGATGAACTCCCGTAAACTTTTATTCTGTCCTTGGAAAATTGGTTGGGGAATAGCGACTTAAAATCTTCAAAACAAGTGATACAGTATGGAGGTAAACTGTTGAACCATCGTCGGGCTCCTTCTTGAAAGGCTGTATAGAAGGCCTTACATTGAATGGCATCGGGGATGCAATGTAGGTTCATCATCGATTGAAAATATTGAAGATAGTCAAGGAGGTCAGTCTTTCCAGTATATTTTTCGGGCATTGGAATCTTAGTACCGACCGTTGGAAGGCTATCTAGGATCGTCCACGATTTTTTTTAGAGTTTCAACAAAATGGCGATCGGCTATCCTACCCATCGGCCAAGCGGGGGTTTCCTGCTGTTTTGTTTGAGGTTGTAAGATTTGTCGAATCAGTAGATCGACCGCTTCCTGTATTTGTCTTTGGGTAAGAGAGATTTTTTGTGGAGGAGGGTTTGTGTTTATGGGGTGTTGGATGTGAGGGTGTGAATTGTTTCCGACGTCATCCTCCAAAACTACGCTTTGTTCTTCTTGATCTCGATTTTGGGGTAGTGGTTGGTCATTCGGATGTGAGGATTGTGTGTGGTTATTCGGGTTTAATAGGAGTAGCTCATCTGTGCTAGGGTTTTGGGTTATAGGTGGGGGATGGGTCTGGAGATCATGATGCATCGGTGGAAGAGCGGCGGCAGGTAATTGCAAACCCATTCGTTGCAGTGCGAGTGCCGCCATGGCCAGGCTACATCCGGGTTTGTTGTTGCCGCCTGACTTATCTGTGTGCTTTTGGACGTGGTGCCCTGACGCCCGGCCCCACAGTGAGCGCCAACTGGTTCGGTCTGATTTTGTTGGGACTGGACGCCGTTGCTTGGATCCATGATCTCAATTAGCTTGGACTAAGAGATATCTGCAAAAACAGTAAAGGCACACCGGGGGTTGATCGCCGGCTTGCCCCTCCGATGCTTAAGTCAGTTTACTACTGTAGGTTTTTTGGTTAATAACAAAGGTTATCAGGGTTAATAGAGTCGTACCTGCATCATGAGAAGATGATGATCTTATATAGTAAATACCTGACGCGTTTAATTCAACATCTCGGTCGTGTTTGACTCAACCTCATGGGAAAGAGCCGATCGGTCCACACGTCATCCTAGGGTTGGACTTGGGCCTAGGATGACCGGCTCGACCAAGAATAATATTATTTTAATTAAATAATAAAATAAAATCATTTTAATTAAACCTACTCCAAAACCAAATTATATCAATTATTTAAAATTCATATTATCCAATATGGACTCTTTATCATCTTATCTCACGTGGACTATACTCGGATATTCCTATTCTTATCTTATAAGAACTCGTTTTGCTAAAAAGAGAAAAGACTTTAAAGGGTGGGTCCCAAAATTTTTAGTACTATCATTTGAAACCGCCGTCGTGTAATGAATCCATTTTTAGATTTTGACTTGTCAATCCAGACCTAACCATTCTTCGGTCCAATTAACTAATAATAGTAAACTCTCCCGCTTCTTTTTCTTTTATATTTTGCTTCTTTTAGAAGGGGATTTTGTTGAGTTCTGCATGACTTTGCTATCAAAAACAGTGAATATGACAACTCCATATATGAAAGCCGT